>PVIA01007668.1:0-80566 GCA_004024845.1 Tonatia bakeri
GAGGAAGCACAGTGCGACTGCCTATGCCTCCATCTTGGCCGGAACTCCCCACAAAGGCAACTCTTCCAATCCCCACCTGGGTATGCAACTAAGCATTGCTGAGAGACATCTCACTTCAGTAGAAATGTATCGGGAGAAGTGAGGGGACAGCAGAACGAAAGCTCAGGTGAGAGGAGGACTAGTCAAGAGGTGGGGTAGTTGACGCTGTGACCCCTCCTCCAAGGACCACACCAAGATGACAACTGAATAATAGGCAATCAACCTGTAGAACCACCTGAAATCTAGCTGAACAGAAGCCCTATAACCAAGGATATAAAGGAGCCACATCAGAACTGGTAGGAGGGGCAGAGATGCGAAACAAGCTGGCCCAACACCCACGTGTAGCAGCTGAGAATTGGGAGGAATATCTAGTCTGCAGAGGTCCCACCCTGAGGAGCAAGGGGTCCCAGCCCCCACACCAGCCTCCCCAGCCCGGAGCACAAGTGCTGACAAGGGGAGCCCACAAAACATCTGGCTGTGAAAATCAGCATGAATTCCATTCATCAGAGACAGAGGCTGCTGGGAGTCCAGGCATCCTTTTAAAGGACTGGACACAGCCTTGCTCACAGGCACTCACCCTGGGCCCTAGCAAAGGGATAGCGGCTCACTGAGGTACAGGAGACACAGGGAGAAACTGAGTTTTGCAGCTTCAGGGTAGAGCTGGAAGAACATTCACCCTTGTCCCTCAGTCGAGCCCTGCCCCCACAGAGCCAAATTTGAATCTGCAGCAGTCTGGTGAACCCCACCCATGCCGCTCTGACAACTCCCTGAGACCCTGGCCTGCCCAACTCATGCGCCACCTGAGGCTCTTCAGCAGCAGGCAGCCAGCTTTGGCCCATGCTGAAGTCTTTCTTAAAAACACTCAGAGGCCTGATTGGTGTGGCTCCGTGGATTGAGTGCTGGCCTATGAACTGAATGGTCACTGGTTTGATTCCCAGTCAGAGCACATGCCTGGGTTTCTGGCCAGGTCCCCAGTTGGGGGGCACGTGAGAGGCAACTGATTGATATATCTCTCACATGTCAATGTTTCCCTCCCCCTCTTTCTTCCACCCTTCCCCTCTCTCTAAAAATAAATATTAAATTAAAAATCTTTAAAAAAAAAACACCAAAAACTCAAAGTTCTGCAGGTCCCAGACAGGTAGGGGCTGGCCTCTGCGTGCCCTGTAACTTTTGCTGAGTGGTCTCAGGCTCAGCACTGGCACCAAGTCTGAATCTGCAATAACCTGGTGAACATCACATGCACCACCCTGGCAACTCCCTGAGACCCTGCCTCACCCAACTCCCTTTTACTGCCCAAGGCCCTTTCCATGGCTGAGTCTTACAGGCAGCTGGCAGGCAGGTCTCAAGGTGCCTTGGGCATTTTGCTAACCTGCCCCAGGGCCAGGTGCTGGCGGCAGTTGGCCATGGTTAGCAGCATGGCCTCTCCCACAGACATCCAGGTCCAGCAGAGGCAGCTGCCAACTACAGATCACTTTGTAGCTCCTAAAAGACAGCCCTGGGCCAGTCACAGGCAGTGACTGATATTGGTCTGTGCCAGATCCTTCCCAAGAGGCCCCAGAAACAACACACTCTGTGGCCAGCTTCAGAGCACAAACTTATTATATCCCCAAACAGCATACCCAAATGGTGGTCTCAGCAGACACCAGGGCTCACTGGGGCCAGTCTTACTCTGTGTGGTCAGCCTACCAGATACAGAGTTAAAAATAATGGCTATGGAGATGCTCAAGAAATTTAGAACTTCAAGAAAGAGATAGTGAGCATTAAAAAAGGCCATAAAAACCATAAAAAAGAACCAGTCAGAAATTAAGAATACAATAACTGAACCCAAATGAAGAATTCTCTAGATGGAATTAATAGCAGATTAGATTAAACAGAGGACTGAATGATCAATTTGGAAGACAAGGTAGCAGAAAACACCAACGCAAAATAGCAAAAAGAAAAAATTATTTTAAAAATTATTAAGGGGCCTCTGGGACAACATCTAGTGTACCAACATTTACATTATCAGGGCACCAGAAGAGTGAGAAAGAGAGCAAAGCACTGAAAACTTGAAGAAATAATGATAAAAAAACTTCCCTAATTCGGAAAAGGAAATAGATGCAAGCTCAAGAAGCACAGGGAGTCCCAAACAATAAACCCAAAGAGGCCCACTCCAAGACACATCATGATTAAAATGCCAAAAGTGAAAGTCAAAGAGAGACTCTTAATTTCAGGAAGAGAAAAGCAGTTAGTTGCCAACAAGGGAGCTCTCATAAGACTGTCAGCTGGTATTTTAAGAGAAACTTTGCAGGCCCGATGAGATTGGCACAAAATATTCAAAGTGATGAAAAGCAAGGATCTACATCCAATAATACTCTATACAGCAAAGCTGTCATTTAAAACTAAGAGACAGATAAGGAACTCCCAGACAAGAAAAGCTAAAGAAGTTTACCACCACCCAAGCAGTATTACCAGGAATGTTTACAGGACTGCTTCAAGAAGAAAAGGGAAAAAAGGACATAAGTATTAATAATGAAACAGCAATAACTGTATATGTATTTATAATCAGGTTGGATGTAAATGGATTAAAGGCTTTAATCCAAAGACATAATGTAGCTGAATGGATGAGAAAACAAAACCCATATATACGCTGCCTCCAAGAGACAAAATTCAGATCAAAGGTACATACAGACTGAAGTAAAGGGGTGAAAAAAAAATGTCATGCAAATGTAAATTTAAAAAAAGGCAAGGGTGGCAAACTTACACAATATAGACTTCAACAAAGGCTGCAATAAGAGACAAATAAGGATGTGACACATGATAAAAGGATCAATTCAACAAGAGAATATAACCCTTGTAAATATTTATACACCCAACACAGAAGCAAGCACCTAAATATATAAAGCAAATACTGCCCTGGCTGGTGTGGTTCAGCGGATTGAGCACAGGCCCGAGAACCAAACAGTTACTGGTTTGGTCCCCAGTCAGGGCACATGCCGGGGTTGTGGGCCAGGTCCCCGGTGGGGGGCACGCCAGAGGCAACCACACATTGATATTTCTCTCCCTCTCTTTCTCCCTCCCTTCCCCTCTGTGTAAAAGTAAATAAATAAGATCTTTAAAAAAAGCAAACATTGACGGACATAAAGGGAAAAGTCAAGAGTAATGCAGTCATGGTAGGGCACTTTCCCATCCCACTGACATTAACAGCTAGATCCGCCTGGCAGAAAACCAACAAGGGTACCGTGCCCTTAAATAACACAGTAGACCAGATGGCTTTAATTAATATTTTTAGAGTATTTTTACCCCAAAGTGGCAGAATATACATTCTTTTCAAGTGCACATGGGACATTTTCTAGGATAGAGCACATGTTTGAATACAAAACAAATCTCAACAAATTTGAGAATATTGAAATCATATCAAACATTTTCTCTGAAAAACACACAAAGAAACGGAGGCTAAATAACATGTTACTAAACCATGAATGGGTCAACAATGAGATCAAGGAAGAAGTCAAAAGACACCTTGAAACAAATGGAAGTGAGAACACAGCACCCCAAAGTCTGTGGGACACTGGGGAAGCAGTCCTGAGATGGAAATTGGGCATTACGGGCCTGCTCAGAAAAACAAGAAAAATCTCAAATAAACAATCTAACTTCACACTTAAAAGAACTTAAAAAGGAACAACAAACAAAGCCCAAAGTGAGTAAAGAAAATGAAATAATAAAGGTTAGGACAGAAATAAAGGGATGGAAAAAGATATTTCATGAAAATGAAAACAAAATAAAAAGCTGGGGTAGCAACACTTATACCAGACAAAACAGACTTCAAAACAGAGGCAATAATAGGAGACAAAAAGGGCCCAGAAATTCCACTTCCGGGTATCCAAAGAAACCCAGAACATGAATTTCAAAAGATTTTTGCATCCATGTGTTCACTGTAGTGTTCTTTACAATAGCCAAGATATGGACACAAACCTAATCAGATGGTGAATGGCCAAAGAGGTGGCACACAGTGTACACAGTGGACTATGACTTAGCCGCTGAAAAGAATGAAATCTCACCCTGGCCATACGGCTGGAGCATTGTCCCATAAACTGAAAGGTCACAAGTTTGATTCCCAGTCAGGGCACATATCTAGGTTGCAGGTTCAGACCCTGGTTGGAATATGTATAAGAGACAACTAACCAACATTTATCTCTCACATGGATGTTTTTTTCTCTCACTCTCCTTCCCTTCCCCTCCCTCTAGAATCAATGAGCTTGTCCTCAGGTGAGGATACAAAAAAAAAGACAAATGAAATCTCACCATTTGCAACAACACATATGGGTCTAGAGGGTACTGTGCTGAATGAAGTAAGTCAGACAGAGAAACACAAGTGCCGTATGATTTTACTTACATGTGGAATCTAAAGAACAAAGTTAATGAACAACAACAACCAGAAACAGAGTCATAGCTACACTGAACATTTTTATAGTCGTCAGAGGGAGGGGAATTTGGTGGCTGAGTAAGAAGGCGAAGGGAGTAGTAAGCACGAACTAGTAGTTAAAATAGTCATGGGGATAAATGTAGCATAGGGAAAATAGTCAGTAACATGTAGTGACTATGTGTGGTGCCAGATGGGTACTAGATTTATTGTGATAATCACTATGTATGTTATATAAGTGTCCTATCAATGGGTCGTGCACCTGGAACTAATATAAGTCAACTGTAATTGCAAAATAAAAAATTAAGCAAAAAAAAAAAGAGACCTGTACATGAAAAACTACATGACCCTGAAAAAAGAAGTTGAAGAAAATATAAATAAATGGAAGCATATACCATGTTCATGGATGGGAAAAAATAACAACATTAAAATGTCCATACACCCAAAACAATCTATAGATTCAATTCAATCCCCATCAAAATACCAAAGGTGTTCTTCACAGAACTAGAACGAATAATCCTAAACTGCACGCGGAACCACAGAAGAGTAGCCACGGCAGTCTCGAGAAAGAGAAACCAAGTCGGGGTTACCACACTACCTGATGGCAGGTTACACTATAAGACTATAATAACCAAAGCAGTATGGTGCTGGCGTAAAAACAGACATGCAGATCAATGGACCAGAATAGAGATACCAGAAATAAGTCCGCACCTATATGGTCAATTAATATAGGACAGAGGAGGCGAAAACATACAATGGGGTAAAGACAGTCTATTCAATAATAATGTTGGGAAAATTGGACAGACATGTGCAAAAAAATGAAAATAGATCATATTCTTACCACACACAAGAATAAACTCTAAATATGTAAGATCTGAAACCACAAAACTAGAAGAAAACATAGACAGTAATCTCTTTGACATTGCTCTTGTATTTTTTCTGGCATATCTCCTTAAGCAAGGGAAATAAAAGAAAAAATAAACAAAAGAAAGTATATCAATCTAAAAAGCTTTGCATAACAAAGGAAACCATCAATAAACAGCAGGACAACCTACTAAATGGAAGAAGATATTCACCAATGATGCATCTAATAAGGAGTTAATATACAAAATTTACAGAGAATTCATGCAACTTAGCACCAAAACAAAACAAATAATCCAATTAAAAATAGGCAGGGTACTTGAATAGACATTTCTCCAAAGCGGACATACAGATGGCCAGCAGACATGCGAAAAGATGCTCAGTGTCACCAACTTCACACCTGTCAGAATGGCTGTCATCAACCAATCAACACACCTGTCAGAATGGCTGTCATCACCCAATCAATACACCTGTCAGAATGGCTGTCATCAACCAATCAACACACCTGTCAGAATGGCTGTCATCACCCAATCAACAAGCAACAGGTGTCGGTGAGAACATGGAGACAGGGGACACTCATGCACTATCACACTCACACTGGTGCAGCCACTGGGGAAAACAGCATGAAGGGTCCTCAAAAAATCATTAATGACACTTTTCTGTTGCATCCATTCCTTTTCTGGGAATTTATCAGAAGACACCCAGAACACTGATTTGAAAAGGTACATGCTTCTGTGTGCTCCCTGCAGCATTACTTACAGTATCCGAGATGTGAAAGCAACCTCGGTGCCCGTCAACGGACTACTGGATACAGTTGTGGTACATTATACAGTAGACTATTACTCAGCCATAAAAAGAATAATATCTTACCATTTGTGACAAGATGGGTGGACCTAGAGGGTGTTATGTTCAGTGAAATAAGTCAGTCAGAGAAAGACAAACACCATATGATTTCACTTATGTACGGGATCCAAAGAAAAAAATAAATTAACAAACAAAGCAAACAGACTCATAGATACAGGGAACGTTTTGATGGCTACCAAATGGAAGGGGGCCTGGGGTGACGGGTGAAGGAGGGGAAGGCATTGAGAAGCACACACTGGTAGTTACACACAGTCACAGGGGTGTCAAGCACAGCACAGGGAATGCGGTCAGTGTTATTGTAATGACTGTGTGTGGTGCCAGTGGGTACTAGAATTATTGGGGGGATCACTTCTTAAATTATGTAAGTGTCTAAGCACTATACTATACACCTGAAACTAATATAAAATAATATTGAACGCCAACTTTAATTTTAAAATAAAAATAAAGTTCAGATGAGTGGTTTTCCTGCAGAGAGGGAAAGTGATACATTTGAGGACTGGCATAAATATTTAAAGGTATTCCTTATGCTCTGTTTTTTTTTTAAACTGAAGGATTGGTACATGATTGTTTCCCATGTTTTATTATCTTAGTCATATACAGATGGTTTGCTACTTACAATGGTTTGATTTCTGATTTTTCCATTTACAATGGTGCAAAAGTGACATATACTCAGTAGAAACCATGCTTCAGATTTTGAATTTCAATTTTTCCTCAGCTAGTGAGTGCAGCACAATGTTGACCTTGATGCTGGGCCCCAAGGGCATCTAATGAAAGTGTCCTGAGCCATTTAAGGTAGGCTAGACTAAGAAGCTACGGTGTTTGGTAGGTTAGGTATATTAAATACATTTTCCACTGACAATATTTTCAATTTACAGTGGGTGTATCAGAATGTATCCCCATCATTAAGAAGTACTATGTATTTTTACATGCTTACTTATATTTTCTCCTGCATGTATGAAATATTCCACCCTCAAAAGAAAGAAACTTGAAGAAGCAAAATCAGCAAGGAGCTGACTTGCTTTGTCGAGCCCTGGGTGAAGGAGATAGGCCCCGTGCACGCGCCTGGGCGCGAGCCAGCACAGGGTGGGGCTGCGCAGGCCGCGCTCTGCAGTGCGTTGGAAGCAGCCAACTCAGTAAAGAATGAAAGGGCAATGGTGGATCAGAGAAGGGCAAGGAGCCACGAAGCAGCAGCAGCAGGCACCCAGGCTGCAGCTCAGAGGATGTGGGGCCAGGATTAAAGGGGAAGCTCAGAGGCTTTCTCCAGGCCAGGGAAGCCAGGGGCCTGGGTGCAGTTTCCAGAAAGTGTGTGCACAGTGAGAGGGTGGGGCCGAGGTTGGAGGCCCAGGAGCCCTGGCCTTTGGGAGAAAGAAGAGCCCTTCACGCTGCCGCTGCACAGAATGGCGGCAGCGAGGAACGAGGGTGTCCTGAGAGCTGGGAGGGCCTGGTCGGCAGGGTCGACACTGCTGGGAGGGCCCGGGACAAGGAGGCCTGGGAAGACCTGTCCAGAGCCCTTTCACAGAGAGGAGGAGGAGCCCACTGAGGGAGGGGCAGGGACTCAGAAGGGCCATGAGGTCGGGAGGGGAGACAGCGCTCAGGGGTTCGGCGGAGAAGACAAGGAACAGCTGCTGGGAAGAGACACGAAGTCAAGGGGGTGTTTTATTAAACTTTTAAAATGTGCATTTAAAATTCCTAGTCTGGTTTAGCCCCATTATGCCAGAGGGAAGGGTTTCCCAGGACGCTGGCCTCTGAGCCCAGCAGGCGTCCCTGGGCTGAAGCACAGGGAGAGGAGGCATCGAGGCGCTGGGATGCTGTCTGCTGGGCGGAGTATTTTAGAAAGCAAACCGAGATTTAGTCACTTTAATTCTAGCTTTTAAATTCTCTACAGACAACACACCCTTTCTTGCCTGCACCGGACAGGCTGCTCCTGCCGCCCAGCCCTTGGGGCCGCCAGTGCGGAGGGCCAGGATCGGCTCCAGGACCCAGGTGTGCAGAAACCTGGGCGTCCCGGCTCCTCCCCATTCTAGCCGACTGGTCTGGGGCAGGGTCCTCACCCTCTTTGAGCTTCAGTGCCCTTTGGCTCACTGGATTTGAGGCTAGTTCTTACCTCATCAGGATTATCATGAGGCGAGAGGGAAATAACAGGAGAGAGCACACAGCAGGTACTGGTGTCCTCCCACCCCACCTCCCAACCCCAGAGGCTTGGCCCTGTGTAGGCACCTGGGGCAGATCCAGTAGGGGGTGGGGAGGTACACACAGTAGTGGATGAGGGTGTTTTGGGGCACCAGTCCAGATCCACCCCTCAGGTTGGGCTGGACCCACAGAAATCCCTCCCAGCCTGTGCTCAGCATGGTCGCTGTCTATCTGCAAGGTGCTCCCCAGATACCCAAAGGCCAGGCCTGTGCCCAGCCCTTGCCTTCCCTGTGGTGCTCAGGAAGCACCACCGCCTGGGCCACAGGGGGCAGTTGTCATGGGGATGCTGGGCCTGTGGAACTGCCTCCTTGGCAACAAGACTCCCAGGTCAGTTACCATGGAAACAGCATCCACACAGCAATCAGTGATGGAGATGGGGTTCCCTTCCCTTTCTGAGGACTTTCCTCTTTGGCACGCAGGGCAGGCAATCAGCACGGCACTCCCTGTGCTGCCAGGAGCATCAGGGACTGGACTTTTCCAGCCACAGATCGTTGCCTCTCCTCTACCTGGCAAGGTCCCAGAGCCTGCAGGGATTTTCTGCAGCCGGAGGTGGCAGAGGTTGCAGTCTGAGGGCATTGCAAGGGGTCTGAAGGCCAGGCCTGACATCCCCTAACCTTGGCGGGCAGTGGGCACCAGGCCTCCTAAGGACAAAGCCCTGGATCCCAAGTGCGCCCTCAGGCTCCCCAACCCACAAAGAAGCTCAAAGGCTGGGGCTCACACTTGGCCACTCTGAAAGGCAACCCACTGTCCTGGTCCTGAAACCCCCGTCTTGGCCACCTCTGCTCCCCAGCCACTCTCCAGCTTCTGACCAGGCTAAGACAGCATCTCCCTGACCAGCATCCTCTGGAGTCCTCGTGTGCATCCTTACCTCCCCCTCCCCCCAATCAGGAGCGTCAAGGAGTCCTGGGGCCTTTGGAGGGAGCCCTGGCAGCTGGCATGTGGGGTGGGAGCTGAGCCAGGGGCTCCCACATCCACTGACAAAGGACACACACACTCGCCCTCCTCCTCACCATCAGCCACTCAGAAACAGCCTCACTCCGGACCCACCAGTGCTCCTGTTAACTTTACCACCCCTCGGTCCCTGGGCCCTAAAAGAAGGCAGCATCTGCTGGAATTTTTTTTTTATTTAAATAAAATATACAATACGGCATGTTTACCGTTTTCTGTTTTAAAAGTGGAAGATTTGAAAATTGCTTGTAGGGGACCAAGGACATGAGGGCCATGTCTCCAGGGGCTGGGCCGGGCCTGAGCTTGTATAAAATGTGTGCAGGTGACGAGACCAGGCCCTGACAGCAGGGGGAGTGCTCACTGTCCCTGCTTCCGAACCCTCTGCCCCTACACCTGTCCCTTTCCTCCCGCACACCCTGCTGCCTCCAGGACTGGGCTGTGGTTTTACATTAAATGAGCCTCCCTCGGGGGGCAGGGGTGTGTGCAGAACTGAGTGAGGTGTCCGTTTAAATTCTTCCAGCTCTGAGAACTCCTTGGGCCTGAGGGGCTTCTCCTGCCCAGTAACAGCCACAGCCAGGCAGCTCCTCGTCTCTCCCTAGGGCCCGTCACTGGAGAAACCAGCCTGTCCCACATCCCAGGACAAAGCCTGCTCTCGCCAACGTTCTGGCTGGGAGCCTGGAGAACTCCGGATGGACACGGTGGGGTGGGGGTCAGCCCTCCTCGTTATTCAGGGATTGGCAGCCAATCCTGCTGCCCCCCTACAGGAAGGGGCAGACCACTGACCTGGGCTCCGACAGGATCTTGTTGGGGAAGGGGATTGTGCCTAAGGAACTATTTCCGCACTGACCCCCACTCTGGACTACTTCTGGCTCCTAGGTGCCTGGAGAACAGGGCCATCCCCTTAGCCTGTTACCCAAGGCCCTCCCTCTGACCACATGGCTTCAAGATCTCCTCCAAAGCCCCCAAACTCCACATCTACCTTCTCATGCCTCACTGAGCACCCACCCGCCCCCTTCCTACTTCTCCCTTCCTTCCTTCCCTCTCTCTTCCCAGATCTCAAGTCCTGGCTCAAGCCCACCAATGGGCCACACACCTCCCTTAGTCTCCTTGGGAAGCCAAGCCACCTCCTGTGTCCCAAGACCATGAGCCCTGGAACCCTCAGCCAAAGCTCCTTGGCCTCTCACCATAGGTTGCTGGAGCGATAGGATGGGAACATGAGGAAGGAGAAGAAGAAACAGGACTTACTGAGCACCTACTATGACACGTGCCAGTTTTGGGGCTGGGCGTTTCACATACACTTTTCTCATCTGGTCCTCATACGTCCTTGTGAGGTGTCCCCATATGAGGTAAGACTTCGAAAAGTCGTATAACTTGCTCAAGATCACACAGCTAAGGCAGGGCGGGGATTCGAACCAGGTCTGGTTGCCTCCAAAATCTGGTCTCTTCCCTCTACACCATGCTTGAAGACTGCCTAACAGCCCCTCTCAAAAGTTCTTACTGGAAAGAATCTAAGCTTTGGCCTTAGACAGGCATGAATTAGAATCTCAGGTCAGTCCCAGCTCTGCCACTTCTAGTTACATGATTCTGGAAAAATTACCCAAATCTCCAATCTCCTCATCCGTGAACTGGGGAGAATCAAAGGGCCTACCTCCTGGGTTTTGTGAGACTGGAGTGGTTCATGTGTGGGAAGTGCTGAGCCGCTGCTTGACACAGAGCAGACTTGAACAGAAGTCCCCTTGCCTCCCACCACACAAATGGGGAACAGAGGGACAGAGGGGACAGGATGCACTTGAGGACCCGCAGGAGAGGCACAGCTGAGTCCTCCACTTCCATGGGGGTGAGGTCAGGCTGGGACTGGATGAGAGACCAGACATGGGGAGACAGGCGGCCCGCTGAGAGGTCTGGGGTTGTCTTCCCTGAGGACTGGAAAGAATACTTCCCTCAGACCCTGCAGTGCTCAGCCTGTAGGCCACGGCGGGCAGCAGGCTGCAGATGTACGGTGACCTGGGTGCCCTGGCAACACGGGATTAAACTAGACTGCACACACATGCGCACATATGTGTGTGGCTATCTACACGGCTCTACAGAGCGCTACATAGCTTATACATATACACATGTTACATACATATACATATCTTGCTAAGTTTGCAGTAAAAAAATGCAAGATTCTCAGGACCCTGGCCCCATTGTGTTCCAGACTCAGGTGACCGAGGCTCCCCAGGAATACACCTGGGACAGCCCCTTTTCCAGGGAACGAGACCACCCCAAGCAAAGAGAGGCACCAAGTTCACAGCTAAGGGGCTGGTGGTGGCTGGTGCCCTAAAACAAATACAATGACAGGTTTGCTCTAGGAACCCCAAACAGGGCAGCCCCCACCTCTGCCAAGCTCCAGCCACTCCCCCAGCCTTCCTCTGGCTTTTGCATTTGGGCCTTTCCTGCCCCCTCCCCCCCCAGTGCTAAGTATTAAAATAGTCTATAAAAGCAAGTGACCAAAAATCTATAGCTCTAAGAATACCTGGTTATTTTCTGCTGTCTTTTGTTTTTCTGGTGTGAGTTTTTTTAGAATGATGATTATTATTGTTATTGGTATATCTCCTAAATCACAGTTAAACCTGAAGGAAGAAGAGAGAGGAGAGGGAGGGGCCCCAGTTATAGATTGGATGGCAGTTTGGATCGCACTGGCTCGGCCCTGGCCCCAGGTTCCCTCTGGGCAGCAGCAGTTGGAGGGGGCCCCCCAGAAGAGGCGGCTCTTGCCCCAAACAAAGAAAGAGGGGGTGGCAAAGAACCTGAGGATGTCTTCCGAGGCAGAGTGACATGCTGGCCAGGGGTGGCACCAAAGGGCCTCCCAGGGAAGCTGAGGCCACTGCTGCTCCCACTGCAAACCCCAGCTCTGGGGAAGAGTGGGAAGGCAGCCACAGACTCCCCAGAAGAGTGTGGGGAGGCTCTGCGGAGAGTCTGCGCCCCATCCTGGGGCAGGGCCGGCTGAGAGGCTGAGATGAGCTTGAGGTCCTGGGTGAGGCGGCCTGGGGTGAGGGGCGGCGTGCCCCGGCGCTGGGGAACCTGGGGTGGTGGAGGGCTGGATACAGGTGGCAAGAGCAAGGAACCATGGGAGCCAGAGGCCCGGGGTGGGGCACTTGGGAAAGTTCTTGGGGGGCCTGGGCTGTGGCCAGGGGGGCTGAGACCTCCTCGGGGCGTAAAGGCTATAGGAGAAGCCCCCCCAGAGGCCCCCGCCACTGACGGAAGCTCAGGCTGCCGTGGAGGTGTCTCTGGTGTACTTGGTGGGCCAGCAGCCAGGCCTGGGGACAACTCCCCAGGAGGCTGGCCGAGCTGCCCTGGGCTAGATGATGGGGACCTGGATGAGGGTGGGGGTGGCAGGAAGTGCTCCAGGAGTCCCAGGCCTCCCCGTGCCCCTGGCAGTGGGGGCGGCGGCTGGTTAGCCTGTGGGGAGTGGGCACCCAGCTGCAGTGGGGTGAGCAGGGGTGAGTCTGATGAGGACAGGGAACCACCCAGTGCTTTGTGGAAGTGGCCAAATCCGGCTGTGGTGGTGGCAGCTGTGTTGGCGGAGGGCGTGGGAGCAGGAGAGGAGCCACCGCCCCCAGCTGGTGGGGAAGAGCTGGATGAAGGCAGGAGGGGGCTCAGTCCAGCAGGGGCAGAGAACCCGGCCAGCTGTTGGATGTGGAAGGACGAGGAAGACGGTGTGCCCACCTGGGACGGGCTGCTGGTGGGTGAGGCAGAGCCCAGTGCAGAAGGGATCAAAGACTGCAGCCGCTTCAGACGCCTGGGTGTCTGCGCGGCCCCGAGGCTGCCGAGGCCGGGCCCCGGGGGCGGACGGAAGATGGCAGCGGGCAGGCGAGGGTGGTGAGTGAGGGCTATGGCCACGGAAGTGGTGGCCGCAGCAGCCTGCAGAGGCGCCTGGATCAGCGGGGTCCAGATGACGGGGGCGGGGGTGGGCGTGGCGGAGGCAGCGGCCTGCACGCGGTGCGCGCAGTGAGCCATCTCGCGGTCGTGCTGCACGATCTGCTGGATGATCTCGTTCTCCCGGTAGTTGAAGACACCTGAGTTGAGGTCGTGCTGGACTTTGTGGAGGAGGGTGGAGTTCTTCTTGCCTGGGCCGCAGGAGGGGAGCAGGGGCTCAGGCCAGAGCAGAGAGGGGGAGCCCGCGGCCGCTCTCCCGCCCTCGCGCCCCGGCACCTCACCGATGCGGTCCAGGCGGTCCAGCGCCACAGTCTCGAAGGCCCGCCGCATCATGGGGTACTCCTCCAGCACCTCGTTGAAGTTGTCCACACTCAGCGAGTACAGGCGACAGTAGGTGTCAGCTCTCACGCTGGCGGTGCGCCGGCCTCGCGTTAGCAGGCAGATCTCTGCCAGGGACAGCAGGAATCAGGGTGGCCTCCCAAGGGCTCGCACCCTACCCTGACCTGGGTCCCCACTGCCTGGTACAGATGCTTGGCAGATATCTTCAGGAGCCCTCCACCCCAGGCCACCTCGCCCACCACCGAATGTGTAGTGGGCTGTCTCTCCCATCTCTGGGACTGTGGCTGTCTGCTGGACTCAGAGACATGCACGTCCAAGCAGTGGCCTGAAATACTAACCTGGGGGTCTCTCCAGCCCACTCCCCTGGGCTCCCAGGGACCCCTGGCCGCCTCACCTCCAAAGTAGGAGCCATCCGCCAACTTGGTCTCCTTGTTGCCCTTGGTGAGCACGCTGACCACGCCGTGCTGGATGAAGTACATCTTCTTGCCGATGGTGCCTTCGCGGATGATGTAGTCCCCCGGCTGGAAGACCTCGAAGCGCAGCTTGGTCAGCATGGATGTCACGAAGTTGGGGTCTGCGTTGGCGAACAGTGGCATGGAGGCCACCAGCTTCCGGCAGTTGAAGTTGATGATCTCCTGCTCCCCAGACAGAGGGATCGGGAAAGAGGGAGAAGATGAGGGAGCCCCCGCCCCGGCGGGAAGGCCCGCCCCCCAGCGCCCGCTCACCTCCCGCAGCGGCTCGCTGAGCTCGCCCAGGATGCTGTCCTCGTCGAACATCTTGCCCTGGTAGCGGTGCTCGTAGTAGTCGTGGATGCGCTGCCGCGCGTCGGGCGGGAGTTTGTGGAAGGACATGTACTGCTCCACCTGCTTGTACTGCGCCCGGGACAACACAGGCCGTCACCCGGCTGCCGGCCGCCGGCCTCAGCCCTGCTGGGGACCAGGGCTGGCGCTGGACCCGCGAGCCCACCTGGACCCGTTTGGCTCCTTGAGCTCGGGGTCACACTGCACCCCAAACAACAGCCTGAACGCCAGCAGCTGGGGTGGAGCAGAGGCCCCGTCAGAGTGACCAGCCTTCACCATGGTCAGTGCTGTGGAGACGGCCGGGACAGCACGGGCTGCCCGGAGCCTGGCTCAAGAGCTGACCAGGAAGTCAGTGGGGTCTCCTCACCGGCCCTGTCTGTGACACACTGCAGACAGGGAGGCCTCACTGACTTGGGACGGAGCTCTCTCCGCCCGCGGTGACATCCCGGCAGCGGTGGCAGCACTGGGCCACGGCAGGTTATAAGGACTGCAGGCTGAAGCCAGGATGGCCAAGCTGTTATGTGGCAGGCGTCCAAACGTGGCCTGGTATGTCACTGTGTCACTCTGCCCAAGAGCAGCTCCAGCCCGGCAGAGGGGAGGGGAGAGCAGGGACCTTCGACGGGTTTGGAAAAGAGATCGTTTAACCTAAGTGGGCTCAACCAAACAAGAAATGCTCCTGCCATCCCTGGGGGTGCTACTCCAGCCAGCCCTGGGTTGTGGGTGGAGATGGGACTCCTCAGGAGCACGGCTAGGGGCCCGAGGTACTGACTGGGCAAGAACAGACTCTCCCCACACTGCAACGTGAGCGAAGCCCCTGTGTCCCAGGAACAATCAGCACGGGCAGCCCGTTCTGCGTTCTCGAGGGTCAGTGCTCCAAAGAGGCAGGGACACAGTGCTGCTACAGGGATGCCAACAGGCACCTGGGGGCTGGGAGATGAGGCTCCCTACATTCTTTCAGCCAACCTGCCCTCTGTCTGCTGCAAGTTGTACCTAGACACAAGAGGACAGTGACCTTCTGGCTGGCTATGGGAGCAGGGGCAACCAGAACAGAGCTGTACTTTAGAAAACCATGGGGTGGGAGGCAGGGCCTGGATGGGCCGGAGTCAGGAGGTTGTTGAAGTGATTCTGGTGAGAGACAGGAGTGGGGGTGGGGCGGAGGTAATACTTTAGGAGAGACTGAAGAGCTATTAGCTAAAGGGTAAAATCAAGACACCTCTCAGCGAGAAGCCACAAGCAGGTTGACTCTGCCGGATGGTAGATCCTGATGCTTGTTCTAAACTGCCCCTAATCGTGGTCTGAGACTGAGCCTCCATCCGGGTCACACACTGAGCCCTGACCCGGTCCCAGGCCGGGCCTTGACGCGGGTCTGCACTGATCCCTCGCCTGGCCTTTGAAGGCCCGGCCTTTGTCACCTGGCTCCTCTCCCCTTCCCCTCCCTTGCCCCTCACCCCTACCCCGTTGTTCTAGCCAGGCTGACTTCTCCACCGTCCATCCATCCACACGCCTTTGCTCATGCCCATCATGGCCGCCGACCCGGACTCCTCTCCTGCACTCCCCTTCCTCTGCCCGCCTTCCCAAAGCACCCTTCCCACCCCGCCCTGGCGCTTCTGGCTCCCCAGCTCCCAGCTCCCCACTCGGTGTCACGGGACCTGCACTGCCGTCTCTACCCCCTCAGAGGACAGCACCTGAGTCAGGCAGACAAGCAGTTAATCAATGCATACTGACAGCCCTACTATGTGCCGGACACTGGGAGTACAATGGGGAAGGCCAGACCTGGCTAAAAGACAGGGCGTGTTCTGAGTGTGAGAAGGAAAGTGTCCTTATGTGCCAGGCTGAGAAAACACATTTTGGAGTTCAGCTGCATCAAGAGTAACATAAAGGTTCTAAGCAACGCTAGGATCGATTTATATTTTTTAATGCCAATGCCACTTACTGTCTAGAGAATGGAGTGGAAGGGGGCAGAAAGGAGCCCACTTAGCTAATAAATATCAAGTGGCTTACTCTGTAGGGTCTCTCCTCACAAACACCATGACATAACCCCTCGCGTTGTCCCCACTTCACAGACAAGCAAACAGGACACACAGCTGTGAGGTTATAAGCCCACACTCAGCGGAGAGCTCGTCAGTGGGAAGCTGGGCTTGAAACCCAGGCAACCTTGATCCAGTGCAGCCATCGCTTCAGGAAGCTGCTGCAGTGACCCAGGTGGAGGCCAGCCGGGATGACAGGAAAGGAGGGAGGTAGTACTGACTGCTGGAAATCAAGGAAGGCTGCTACTCTCTGGCCTGGGCCTCTGTGCTCCTGTGTTCACGGACAGGACAGGAAAGGGTGGAGGTTTGGAGTAGAGAGGGCAGACATATTGTTCTCATTTGGACAGGATGAGGCTGAGGTGTCCATGGAGGCAACAAACAGACAGTCTGGGGCTGAAGGAAAAGGTGACATTGGGCCCCACTGCACAGAGCAGGACAGAGCGTGGGGAGGGGGCGGCGAACCCAGGAAGCAGGAGAGACAGGGGAGCAGAGAGCTAAGCCCAAAGCATCAGGGTCCCCGTGTGTGATGACCAAAGAGCCAAGCAGCGAGGCAGAGCCAGGAGAGCTGGTCTTGAGGCGGCGGGGAGAGAGTGCGGTCACAGAAACCCAGTGCAAAGTCAGGGCAGTGCCTGTGAAGTGAGATGCCCCGAGACTCCGAGCAAGACGTGGACCCAGAAGGCCCCACTGGCTCTAGTCACACAGAGAGCACTGGTGAGCTGAAAATCACTGGGTTGAGATGTGGATTCAGCACCCATAAACAATGTGCGATTTGTGTTTCTTCATTTTAGAAGAATTTTACAAAGAAAGAAAAAGAGGCTACAACAAAAAAGATAGCAGCTGAAGCCAGGTGATGGTGGTAGGCTGGGCACGTGGGAGCCTAGTGGGGGCCCACTGGCTGCAGCCCCTCCCCAGGGGCCAAATGGCAGGGCCTCCTGAGGTAGCCCAGGGTGGACCGCAGCCTTCTGCCCTACCTTCTCCTGGTACTGGCGTCGGGAGGAGTCCAGGGACTGGATGAGGGCGGTGGCGTGGCCGATGAACATGGCGTAGCAGGTGGCGCCCACGATCATGCTGAGCATGGTGAGCCAGACGTCGGACATGCCCACGGGCGCCTGTCGTCCGTACCCGATGCACAGCATGTGGCTCATGGCCTTGAACAGGGCGTAGGAGTACTGCTTTCCCCAGGAGCTGTTCTGTGGGTGGGAGCACGGGCAGACGGACACGTGGTGGGTGGTCCTGAAGGTCCGCGCCAGTGAGAACTCAGGCCTTCTTACCAGCGCCTAAAAAAGTCCCCACCACCTCTCACCCCTCAACCTCTTTCCCAGCTGCTGAGCTCAAGGCCCCCACCTCACTGGTGGCTGAAGGCCCTGGAGAGGAGCAGGGAGGCCAAAATGGGCAATCTGTGGTGACCGAGTGAATCCCCCACTTCTCTCACAGTGGGGGAAAGGTACTAGACGGGAAGCCCGGCAAACAGCATGCCCCCCCTGCGCCCCCACCTCTCAGCCCCCAGAGGACAGTCTGGCCCTCCTGAGCAGCAAAAGGCTCCAGGCTGAACCACCCTGCTGTCCTCCGCTGGCTAAAATAGCTCCATCCCCCACCCCAAACCACTGCCAAGTGAAGCCCATTTCCCCACTGACCTCAATTACAAAAGCAGATATGCATCCCCTGGGGGGACAGGTTCTTCGACTGAGCCAAAAACACTGTCCTCATTTTTGGTGAGCACGAGCGAAGTGCTTCGGAGCTGACCCCCTACGTGAGCCCTGTCTGCCTCTGTCCAGGGCTGCTCCGAGGCCCTGCCCCCGCCTCCCCCCACTCCCTCTCCTCCCTCCACAGAAAGGGGACTGTCTGGAGCACACAATGCTTGGGGGTGGGAGGAGGGGCACAGGGAGGGAGGCAACTGGCTATTTTTGTCCCCAAAGCTAGTCTGTATCTCAAGGAAGCCTCCGTGTGGGAACACTGGACTTCAAAGGTCCATCTCCTGAATTTAGCGCATGTGTGGGCCTGTTACTCCCACATGGAGGAAATTGTCCCAGATGAGGGGGACACCAGATGAACCCCAGGGCTGGCACTTTCCCAGTGCCTTTGCTGACACGACAAAGCCACCCTACCACATGACCCACAGAACCCCCTCCCCCCCCAGAGCCTCAAGCATTCCAGGGTCACCAGGCTATTCCCAGCACCTGAAGGATTGCACAGGAGCTGTATGCCAAGTTCAAGGTCACCGAGACAAAAACTGGAGAGAGCTGAGCTAGTATGGTGCTCAGTCCAAACCAGGGCTGGGGGTCTGGCGGGTGCTGATCTCCAGGGGTGGAGGGGGACCCCCAGCTGCCTCCAGTCAGGGCTTCCAACCTCACTGCTCAGCCCCTGGAGACCCGGGAAATTCAATCCGTACAGCTGATTCATTTACACTTAGCTCATCAAAAGGCTGTTTTGTAAAGGCCTATTTGATGCTGAAAGATTGCCTCAGGGTCTCTCCCCTTTTTCAAAGCCAGCTTCTTCCCCCCTGGGGCCTAGGGGTTTGCCTACAGACCAACAGACACTGACTGGGAGGAGAAGGAAGGAGCCTGAGGTTCCCAGACCCGGACAGAGGCTCACAGGTCCAGGGGGTCCTCCACCCTCCTGGAGCCCACCTGTGTATGGGGGCCAGGGACTCTGCACCACGGCTTCTCCGGCCCCAATTCCATCTTTTCCTACCCACCTACAGGTCTGGGAGCGACCAGGCTCCCTCTGGTCTTCCCTCCCGACTCAGGACCCCACCCATGACCAGGACATATATATGGTGGGGACAGGGGTGACAGGAGTAAGGGGACAGTCCAGCTCTGCTCCTGGAGCAGAAAGGAGCCACAGTGTGTATGACTTGTGAGTCCATTCCTGTCACAGAGTTCTCTTTTCTTGGGCTTGGCTTTTAGGTGGGCCTGCCTCTGGGGAACAGAGGCCGGAGGGCAGGAGCCACTAGCCCAGTGCTGCCACACTCGGCAGAGTCCCAGCAGCCCAGGTGTTAGTCTCCCTGGGTGAAACCAGGTCCAACTGTCCAGGCTCCCAAATGCACGAGGCTAGAAGAAGGCAGCAGCAGGCAGCAGCCTGTGGCCACAAGCACTATGACAAACCTGCGCTGGGGAAGACCATGTGCCCTTGGGCACCAGTCTGGCACCTTGGGGTCCGACATGTTGGAACTTGGGAATTCCAAGTTTTGGACCTGCTCCACTCCTCTGTGCTTCATCGGCACCCCCTGCCCGCATCCGGGGCCCACTGGGCACTCACCACCATGTTGTTGATGGACACCCAGCAGTCGTCGGGGAAGTCTTGCAGCATGGGGACCAGGAACTGCAGGCAGCCATCCCAGTGGCAGAGCAGGAGCATCATGCCGATGAGGTTCACGATGCGCACCACGGCACTGGCCAGGTCATAGGTCATGTGGAAGATCTGTTGGCAGAGGTGAAGACATTCCCAGATAGGTGGGAATTCCCAGATAGCTGGCCCCAATCGGTGAGTGGCTGGGAGGGGTAGGTGTTACCCCTCCCAGCCAGACCCTGTAGCTGCTTGGGGCACTGCTCCACTCACACAGGGCAGGGCGCCCCACTCAGGACAGGCCCAAGCTACAGCTGGGGTGGTAGGATATCAGGCCAGATGCTGGAAGAAGCAGAATGCAGGCTGCAGGGCCCCAGAGGGATGCCCCTGGGGTCTGTGCCGATTTGGGAGGCCTCACATGCGAAGTCCAGCCATCCAGGGTCTTGCCCCTCTTTCAAAGCCAGCTTCACCTACCAGGGACCCTGGCGATTTGCCTATGGACCAAACCAAACCGACTGGGAGGACAAGGAGGGAGCCTGGGGTTTGCAGACCCAGAGGGAGGGAGGGTACCTGGAGCCCCACAAGCCCTGAAGTGGGCAGAGAAATCGCTCTATCAGCCTGCCTTAGGCTGTGAAGACCACAGGGAGGACAGTCCACCTGCCTGAGGCTCCTCAGGGACCATGGTCTGCAGTCATGCCAGGGGCATGGCGTTTCCTGAGGTCAGTCCCCAGACTCAGGATGCCCCGCCCCAGGGGCGGTGGGCTCTGCTGTAGCTGTCATGGGACAACAGCGGGAGCAGCCCCAGCACGTGGGCTCCCAGTTCACACAGACCTTCATCCAGGCCCGCCTCCTACCCAGTCACCAGCTGTGGGACCTTGAGAAAGTCCCTGAACCTTTCTGGTCATGTTTCCTCACATGGAAAATGATAAAAATTCTTACCTGAGTGGGTTGTCAAAAGAACTGAATTATACATATAAAGTGTTTACTACTGCGTATAGAAGTGCTCAATACATTGCAAACCATTATTAATTGGTAAGTTGTTATTAATAACCTTTCTGATTATTAATAGGCGTGAGTATGAGCAGTAACGCTCTCCTACACAGGCCAACAAAGCACAGCACTGTCAACGCCAGCCCCTGCCACCTGTCCCTCCCCGCTGCCGTGGCTCCAAATGAGAAAATGAAGTATGGCTGGGCAGGGCCGAGGGGGGCACACCCCAGCATCCAGCCCCCACCCCACCTCCTGGTGCTGTCTCTCGGCCCCATTTCAGCAGGGAGTGCCGCGGTGACCTGGCAGAGAGGGCATGCAGAGGGAGGTCTCTGGAAGTTCTGGCCTTGCGTCTGGCCTGAGAGACTTTTGGAAGGTGCCCTCATCTCTAGTCATGGTCCCTCCATAGTATTTACAGACAGAGAAACCTCCCTAGAAAGGGATTTGGGGCCAGAATTACAAACTTGTCAAATGCCTGTACATTTAAAAACTAGTTTAAGCCCATTTCAGGTAGAGAAACTGAGGCTCAAAGAAACAGACTCCAGATATTTCCATCCCTGTCTAGTGGTCTTCTAATTGCAACCCTGTAGCTGGTGGCAGGTACCACTAGTGACCTCAGTTTCCCCTTCTGAAATGTGGGCTTAGCCTGGGTCTAGGTTTTGAACAACCAGAACAGATACTACTTGTCCATCACCCACAGGGTCACACCCTCCCATGACCCCCACAGTAGCAGGACTCTGATGTTCTAGCAGAAACTATGAAATGGACCTTCATGGATCCTGGTAGCTCCAACCTGTTCCATCACTCTGCATGGCTCAGTGACAAAGGGACAGTGATGTCACACCTGAGAGTGAGCATGAGGTCCCACAGTCATCATCTCACTTAAACTCGGAACAAACATTGTTGAATATATTAATTCATTTTACACCAAGGCTCAGAGAAGCAAAGGACTCGGCCACGGTTACAGTGGCCGTGGAGGCAGATCTGAACCAGGGCGGCCTGCCAGTGATCAGATCAGAGGGAAGAAGGGTGGTTTTCAGTAGTTCCATTTTGGAGATAGAACACCTGAAACCCAAGGTTGCCAGGTGATGCAGCCAGCTCCCCGCCCTGCAGCTTAGCCCAGACAGGGCACAGGAAGGGGCTATCAGTGGGCCAGTTCCCAGCGAATCTCAGTGTAAGGAGCGGTGGGCACCAGAGGCCAGGCAGGGCCTTTGGGACTGCAGCCAGGGCTCGGGAGGGACTGGGGCCTGTGTCTGGGATCAGAGTATACCTGAGCACGATGCTAATGTTTCTGGCCATCCGTTTGCTGCTGGCTCTGCCCAGGGCTTGGACCCGGAACTCCAGTTTTCTTTGGCCTCTGCCCTCAGTCCCACAGCAGCTCCTGAGTACTAGCACCAAGCTCTGGCTCTGAGGGAAGGCCCACTTCTGCCTCTTTAGTACTTAGGTAAACACAACAGCTCTATGACATTGGGCAAGTCATTAGCCTTTCAAAGTCTTGGTTGGCCAGAATGCCATCAGCTCCTCCCAGTGACATGGGACCACCCAGTCCCAGAGAGAGCCAGCCCTGGCCCTCACTTCCTGGCACACCTTAGCCTCCCCTCAACTAAGAGAAGCCAGACATCTGCCAGCCACTTCTCAGGTCACTGAAGAAATTAATGGGGCTGAGAAAGTGCTCTGTGCCCCGGACACACGCGTGGGTAGGGACATTACCATCAATTTCTTTCATGTTTATTATCTCCTTCCCTTCCCAGCTGCTGTGCACTGAATTTGTGTTTCGCCAAAATTCATATGATGAAGCCCTAATCCCGAATACCATGGTATTAGGAGGTGGGGCCTTTGAGAGGTGACTGGGTCACGAGGGTGCAGCCCCCATGCATGGGGCTGGTGCCCTTGTGGAGGAGACGTGACAGAGATGATCTACGAGCCAGGGAAGCAGGCTTTTTACTGGAACCCAACCATGCTGGCACCCTGATCTCGTCCCTCCAGCTTCCAGAACCGTGAGAAGTAAATGTTTGATGTTTAAGAGCCCCCGGTCTGTGGTGCTTTGACATAACAGCCTGGACACCGTACAGGAGCTAAAGGAAGCCTCAGACCACTCTTAGGCAACGTCTCAGATGGCCAGCACCTGCTTTCTTTGAAGGACTCTGTGCCTTAAAGACAGAGTGTCAAGATCAGCACATTTTCTTTTTGCATTACCCATGTTTTCTTTTCTTTGTAACTAATTTTATTCTCAGAGCAGGTCCCTGTCTAAGTTTGCCTTTCTTGTGAACTCAGCGAGGGATATGGCAGAGCACATGGTGGGGCCTCAGGAACTGAGAAGCGCTTAGCGACAAAGGCAATGGTGAGGATTATGGGGATCAGGGACGCCACCAAGTGCAGACAGTGAGGTATGAAAAGCCCTCGATCTGGGCAGGTGCAGCCCACAGGAGACTGCCTTTGCCTTTGCCTTTGCTGAAAGGTGACTTTTTCTGCAGGCAGGCACAGACTCGTGTACCCTACAGAGAGCATGTTGGGGTGGTGCCTGGTACTGGGCTGAAGAAGGGTGCAGGTGCTAGGAGCACCCGTGGAGCTGGGAGGCTGGTGTGGGGGAGGGAGTGATGGGGGTTTGGGTGGTGGGAAGGGGTACTGTGTACAGCATGATACACTACAAAGCGAAAGACAGCAACACGGCAAAGTCTGAGCTTCCTTCAAAGAGTTGTGAGGGGCGTCCATTCAGGCTAGGAGGTTACCGCAGGCGGCAAGGACCCAGGCATGGTTGCCGAGAGCAAGGCTGGTTGTTGCTGGGAGAGGCTGCTAGACACTTGTGTCCCACTGTGGGCGGGGCCCCAGGCCACCTGCAAGGCTGATGCACTGTGCAAATATTTGTCTTGTTCTTTACACCTTACTACACCCCCCTTCTATGATAATGGTTCTGACCGTGGGGACTGAGCAGCTTCATTTCCAGACCCCCACAAAGCTTCCTGGGTGAGCAGTCTGGGGAGCAGTCTGCACCCCAAATGTCACACAGGAGGGGCTCCACTCCCACTCCCTTCCAGTGTCTGGACCACAGTGCCAAGACAGAGTGACAGTTCCACTTTGGGCAAGTGACTTGCTTCTCTTCTCTGAGCCCCAATTTCCTCATTTGTGTAACGGGTCAGTAACGGCCAGCCCCGGGGGCTGCCTTGGGTGTCCGGAGTGATAACGTCCACAGCTGGCACACAGTCGAAACTCAGCACTTGTTGCTTCCTTTCCTTCTCTTTCTTTTTCAGCTGTCAAAACAAAGAGCTGATTTCTCAGTCCAGGCAAGAACTGGAAACTGCAGTTTCTGACATGCCTCCTCTGGGGGTCTGGGGCAGTTCTCAGGAACAAGCAGCCGCATGGGGGGCAGCAATCCCAGGCCCGAGGGAGTGGATGCTGAGTGTGCATCCCAGGTACAGCCTGCAGATAACTGAACTGTCGTGCTGGGCCCCCTCCTGGGGCCCACAGAGAGGGCCAGCCCTCACTCCCCAGGCCCATCCATCTATGTCATCCCAAACCCCCAATTCTGAGAGAGATGGAGAAATCAAGGCCCACACAGGGAGAAGGCTCATTAGGGCTCACATGGCCACCTGGGCCTGGCCTCCTGCCTCCAGTATAGTCAAAAGAATGAAGAAGCTTCTGGGATGGGTCACTTGGGGTTCTGGGCTCTTCCAAAGCCAGGTGAACATCCAAAGGGAGGGCAACTGGTTTCTAACAATAGCCTAGGTGCCTATAACAAGCTCGCACCTCAAAGGGAAGGAAGAGGCTTGGCTGGGAGGGAGGATCCTGACCTAAATCACCCAGGATGGAAGCAGACGCTGGCACTTTCAAGATGGCAGCCTACACCTGCCGAGACCTCCCACCTGCCCTGACTCCCAACACCTACCACTGACACTCGGGAACTCTCTGACCAGGGGGCTGGGCCAGACGAGGTCAGGCAGCTACATCTCCCGAGCAAGCTTCAAGAACGGGTTTCAGGCAAGCTTTCCCCTCTCCATAGAGGGCTGGCTCCCCAGCCCCCACCCAGGCCATGGCAATGTCCTCAGGCTCAGCTAAGGTGATCCTCCCCAAGGGAGTCTGGAGTGGGGACTAAGTTTCAGCCTCTGAGAACACTACAGCATATCTGATAGTTAGGGAAACTGAGGCCCAAAGAAGGAAAAAGATTCATAAAGGGAGGTAGGGGAAGAGATAGGGCAAGATTTTCTCTACTAAATATCTCCCTCCCCAGGTCACATGCAGACCTAAAGCCTCAGAGGGTCTCCCTACTGCTGCCTCCAGCCAAGCTGAGACTAAGAGAAACCCCAGGACTAGCGCAGGCCATCAAATATTGAAACAGGGTTCCTGGGGTTAGCGGGGAAGCCCCAAACCAATCCCAGGGGTCTAGTGAGAGCCCTTGGCTGGGCAGTGTGCCCGGCAGAAACCACGCAAAGCAATTTCCTCCCCAGCTGGTAGGCAAGATAAGGGTGTGTGTAGAGGGGCGGGGAGTCATCCCTCTGGCTCCTGGGATCTCTCTTCCTGCCCATAAGATTGGGTAGTGATGACCAGTTTAGAGCTCTACTCTGAGGCCTTCTGGGGCCTTAGAGGAAGTCCAGGGACAGAGCCTGCCTGACCAGTTCTGAATCACTCAGAGGGCAGCCAGGCCCGAGGGGCAGTGTGGACAGGAGGCCTGGGCAGGGCTACAGTGTGGGAACAGTGAAAGAAGCCCTTAGTTCCTGGCCCGGGGCCCACCCTGCCCAGCCACTGGCAGCTCTGCCCTCTCCCAAACACCACGGTCCCTAGGGCTTGGGCCTAAGGGGGAGCAAGCCTGGTTGGCAGGGGCTGGGGCCTGGAGACACGAGCTGATGTTAGAGAAGGAAAGAGCTGCCACTGGTCAGCTTTTGATGATGGTCTAGCAGTGGGTCCAAGACAAACAGAAGGCTGCGGTTTCTCAGGGACCGAGCGAGCCAGCCTGGCCCTACATTTCCACTTGGGACAGAAACCAACAGACAAGCCTATCAGGTCATCCAGGAAACTCCCCTCATCCTTCCTCGCAGCCACTCAGAGTGGCCCCTGCCACCCGCCACCACAGCCACAGGCCCTGCTCAGCCCTGAGCTCAGACCCACACTCCAAGCTCGCTCTGTACCTAGATGTCCTCCAGGGACCACAGACCCAGCTGTCACACAGAATCCCTCAGTCCACACCCTTCAGCATGCTCCACTGCCTATGCTCCAATCCCCGTGGAAAGCTGTCCCAAAATGAGGGGACAAAAACAGAATCAAAGTCATCTCCCTTCAGGCCACCTGAGACAGCAGGGGGCACACGAAACCTGGGTCAGAAGGCCTGGATCACCAACCCTGCCAGTGGGGCAGCTGGCCCTCTGGTCCTCAGTTCCTCACCTGACAAGCAGGGTAACGAATACTGCCCTGTCTTGCCAGCTAGGAGTGAGGAACCAGTGAAACTATGGATTAACAGTCTTTGGAAAAAGGAAATGCCCTGTGGAGGTATGGGGGTTACTAAGACAAGTAGGAGGGGACAGGCTTTAATAAGTGGCTCCTTGGACCAGGTTTCACACAGAGCGTTTTACAAACATCTCATTTAATCCTTGCAACAATCCAGTGAGGAAGATACTACTTACACCCACTTTGCAGATAAGAGACTGAGGCTCAGGGAAGCAAGACAGCACCAAGGTCACACGGCTGGCAGTGTGGAGCCAGCGTTTTGAGTCCAGTCTCCAGTGTGTCCTTCCAGCTCCAAAGCTTTCGAGCATTGCACTGCGCCAGGCAGACACTGCCACGCCGCTGGGAACCGAGAGCACTAAGTGGTTTGGCTCTGCCAGGTAGCGGCTGATGACCTTGGGTTAGTCACTGCCCAACCTCTGTCAGCAGAAAGAAGGCAAATTTTTGAAGCAAAAGAGAATTTCTGCCAGGGAGTAACTCTGCCAGGCTAATGCAGGCACTTCTGTGGCAGACGTGCTCACGACGCCTCTGACCTGGGTCTGCCAGCACCCCACTATCAGCACCGGTGCTGCCGCCCAGCTGCTGCCGGTGGGGCTGTGGCTTCGCATCCCAAGCCTGGGGACTTCCGTCCAGCCAAGCAGGGACCCTAGAGACCAGGAGAGCAGCACTGCAGCAGGGAGCTGCGGCAGAAAAGGCAGGGCTGCGGGAGCTTCTGGCCCTGGTGGCCTGTCCCACAGAGCGCCTTGCCCCCACCCCCAACCCCACGCCTCCAGGCTGGTCTGCCTGCACACCTGCAGAGATGTAACTTGGATGGTGGCAGACACAGACCCAAGTGCAGAGCAAGGTCACCTGCTATGTTCTTTCTTTTTTTAAAAATTTAATCTTTATTGTATTTTTCCCATTACCACTTAGTCCCCTTATACCCCTCCCCCCAGCAGTCACCACACTGCTGTCCATGTCCATGAGTCCTTTTTCCTGTTTGCTCACTCTCTCTGCCCCCAACCCTCCCCCACCACTGTCAACTGCTGTCCATCTGCATACTATTTCAAACCCCAGCTGGTAGTCCGCCCTCTCTTCCCCTCAGTCCCCCAGACTACTGCATGCAGCTCATGGAAGAGTAAATTTTGTTCAGAATGGTGTTGGCTTACTCTTTTTTTAAAAAGTTGTTTCGTTTCTGTAGCCCCTAGGACCCCTTTACAGTGTGCGCACACACAGTCAGGCTGCTGGTGCTTCCACTCCCTAGAGCCACGCTGCTGGGAACCACTGGGCCTGTCAGCCCCAAAGGTGGGAGGCCCCTGAACTAACGGCTGGCAGGTAAGGGTTATAAAATTCCTAACTCCTTGGCCCTGGCTGGGGCATCTCTGAGGCACTCTGTACACTATCCCCAGAGCTCCTCACGGCACGGGGCCCGAGTCATCCTCCATGGGACTGGCTGGCACCCACCCTGGCTCAGCTTCCTTCCTTTCCCCTTCTCTCTTCCTCAGTCCCTCACAGATGTTCCTGGAAACACTTGCCCCTAGAAAAATCACTTCCATGCAAATCCTCATCTCAGGGTCTGCTCCAGAATAACCCAACCTAAGATAGCTGCCAACAAAATCTACACAAAAATCTATATTTCTGCTTCTCGCAAAAGATCTGTAGATCAAGCAGCCCTGGGCCCGTTCTCACTTGGCAACAGGTGGCTAGAGCCGAGTGGAGACCACCTGATACAGAAGGAAGATGTGTCCTCTAGGTCTCCCCAGTCCACCACACCCTGCTGCCTTCCGACTGGCCCCCTTCGTCATTCACGTTCCCTGCCTGGCCCCTACAGGGTTATGAGTTTGCAACCTCTACAATACAGTGCGGCGGTTACTGGTGCAGGCTCCGGAATCTAGTTTCACCAATTACTGATTCTGTGACCTTAATAAATCCCTCAATCTTTCTGTCTCAGTCTCCTCGTGTAAAAAAAAAATCGTATCTGCATGCACCTACACAGTATCCTCTATGGATATTAGAGACTTAAATGGGATACTACCTATAAAGTAATTTGCCCCCTTTCTAGCACATGATATTCAAGAAATCACTCATATTTGTCTTCTTGGAGCAGGTGTGACTGCTATAATCTGGCAGCCTAGCCCAACTACCTGAGACTGCCTGCTGACCCCTCACTTCCCCCGGGGAGACCCCCTCCCAGAGGTCGGCCCTGACCCTCACTTCCCCGGGGGAGAACCCCCCCCCCAGAGGTCGGCCCTGACCCCTCACTTCCCGGGGGAGACCCCCCCAGAGGTCGGCCCTGACCCCTCACTTCCCGGGGGAGACCCCTCCCAGAGGTCGGGCAAGCACTCACTTCCCGGGGGAGACCCCTCCCAGAGGTCGGGCCTGAGCACTCACTCCCCACCCCCCCAGACACCTCCCAGAGGTCGGGCAAGCACTCACTTCCGGGGGGGGGGAAGACCCCTCCCCCAGAGGTCGGGCCCTGACCCCTCTCTTCCCGGGGGAGACCCCCCCCCAGAGGTCGGCCGAGCACTCACTTCTTCCCACTGGTGAATGTAGCGAATGAGGCGGGACAGGCGCAGCAGGCGCAGCAGGCTGAGGATCTTGGTGAAGCGCACGATGCGCAGGGCCCGCGCCGTCTTGTAGACCTCCGAGTCGATGCGCGTCTCCACGATGAGGAAGATGTAGTCCACGGGGATGGAGGAGATGAAGTCCACCACGAACCAACTTTTGAGGTACTTCATCTTAATGCGCTGCGGGTCCAGGATGATCTCCGTGTTGTCTTCCACCACGATCCCCGTGCGGAAGTTGAGGACCAAGTCGATGAGGAAGAACGTGTCTGACACCACGTTGAAGACAATCCATGGAGTGGTGTTCTCGTCCTTGAAGAAGGTGATGCCCACGGGGATGATGATCAGGTTCCCCACCATCAGCAGCAGCATGGTCAGGTCCCAGTAGAACCTGGCCAGAGACAGAGGGGTCAGTTGCCGGGAGGAGAGAGAGAGAGTAAGTCACAGACTGGGAGAGACGCTCTGAGGGAGAGCAAGTGCAGGAAAGAGAGGTCCTAGGAGGCTGTGCAATACTGTGGGAGGCAGGCCCACGAGAACCAGGGCAAGAGGTGGACAATGGCAGGGGAAGAGGCTCTTCCCTCATTAAGGGGCCCTCTGCTTGCCCCTCCATGAGCAGCTCCCTGACAACAGACCTCTTACCCACATGCCCGTGCCCCAGTGAGAGTCAGGCTGAAAAGGAAAGCAAACACTCATATCCAGAGAGAAGTGCAGGGCTGTTTGAGTGGCAGGAGCAGTTCACCCAGAACCACCCCAGGCTCAGGCCAGGCTGCTGCATCCTCCCCGAGGGCCATCTGTGGCCTGAGACAGGCTGGCAGGCAGACATGCTACGGACTGTGACCAGAGAGCAGGGGAGGTCCAGCACACAGCAGGCGGGCATGCTAGGCTTCAGTCCCAGCTGTCACTGACACTATGTGATACAGGCAGGTGCCCTACCTGCTCTGGGCCTCAGTTTCCCCATATGCAATGAGGGGACGAAGCCTCAACGCTGAGTCCTAGAATTACGATCTGGCACCCTTTAGCCTATACCCAACAGTGAAAATGCCTGGCCATCAGAGGTTTTCATTCTAACAAGGTGCTGGGGGGCGGAGTGATGTCTTCAAAAGCAGAAAGTGTTAATGGGGAGGTTTCAAGCACCAATGAGGTGCGACTCAACAAAATGCAGTGAGACAGGGCGGGGCTTCTGGCGTCACTTCTCCTAAGCCCTCAAACCAACAGTAAGTGCTTTCTGGGGAGGGAGGTGAAGCCTCAGAGAGGTTAAGCAATGAGAGCAGGTAAGGCCAGCCCTCAGGTCTCCCCCTGGGCTTGGCAGGGGCCCCTCTGGAGTGTACAGACAGGCACAGACCCATCTAGTAGGTATGACCATTCATTCCCAGGACCCAGCACAAGTGCCAGCCACCGCAGGACTGGCCTTGAGACCAAACTGCAGAGCTGTTTTCCTCTGTTATTAATTTAGACAGTTACACAATGACAGATAAGGATATTAATCTTTATTAATTAATAAAGATATAAGCATGTCTGCTTCCAAGAGAAATAACCTTTCAGCCATCTTTAATTCTCTCTTGCAGGGAAGCCAGGAGGAAGGGGGAGACAAGATGATATTTCCCTGAGTCTTCAGAGGATCCCACCACAACCTTTAGTTTGAAAAATAACTACTTTACAGCAAACTGCTTTCTTTGCCAGACTCAGAATGGTGCTGTGAGTCACAGAGAGGGCAGGGCCTGCTCCCCTGAAGGTAGGCAAGACAGTTTCCCTACATCACACAGCTCAGGGAAGGCCACTTCCCAGAAAGGCCTCTTCTTGCAGCTCCTTTGAAAGCCAAGCCCTTCAGGGTTTCAAGATAGGAGTTCAAGTCAGAGATTCACAAGGCTAATGTTCTCATTCTAAGTCTGGTACCAAGAGGTCAAATTCCGCTCCTTTCCTGCCCCACAATCCACCAGCCCATTTCCAGCCACAATCCGCTTATGCCATCTGAGGAGACCAAACCTAAGGCTCAAGAACCCACCCCAGCCTCACGCTAGTACACAGAACACAGCATGTGCTGCTCATGACTCAAGGCCCCCAGGGGAATGGCTTCAGCACCTAAGGGGTATTCTAAAGCTATGTACACTCTCTGCCCAGCCTCGGGCACATCATTCAAAGACAGCTGCAGATACATATTAAATGCCACACACAGGTACCCCCATTCACACACAGTGTGTAAACACCCCTATATACACATGGCCACCACTCCTTTTCATTTAATCTTTTGGGAAAAGTAAAGCAAAACAAAAAATACTGTGGCACAGAGAGGCCACTGAGGATCCTGTGGTCCTCTGTACATAAAGCTAATAATACACTCAGGCTGGAGGAGTTTCTAAAATTAACAGAGCGGACACAGCAGCTGCGAATGCTGACTCGGGCAGGCCTGCCACTCCAGCGGGTTTCTACACTCTCCCAGCTCTAGTTCTCTCAATTACAGACCAAATCTGAGACAGTAATTAACATAAAAATGTTTGCATTTAGTGGTCTTCATAAAGCCAAATTACATGAAGCAAAAACACCCATTTCCTTGCATTCTGACTAATTGTTTCAATCATGAGTTTCCAGATGCTAAGGAGTATTTCTGGTGCCTGGTCTGGGCTGGGGTCAGGATACTGAAGTACTCCTCCCCACAAACCACTATGCTGGAGCCCCTCAGAGCTCCTCAAAAGGCAGCATAATACAGTGGGAAAAAGAAGTACAGGTTCTCAGAGACAGCCAACTTGGGTCTGATTTCTGGTTCCACCACTTACTGCATCCCTCAATGCACCAGCTTCCTCATCTGCTGAATGAGAACAACAGCGGCACCTTACGAGCAGAATCATTATAAGTAACATTTGTAAAATATTCTGACCTATACCTAGCTATATTATTAAATGACTAAGTAAGTAATTCAAAAGCCAACAAATTCTCAGAAAAGAGGTGAGGGAGGTGGAAGATTTAATCTTCTAGGTAAAAGCCAAAGCAAAGCCTCTACTGGGGGTGGGGGTGGAAGAGAACTCCTAAAGGTCCCGTGAGTCAGCAGTGGAAGTCAGTGATTACAACAGCCCCTGAACAATCGGACAACAGAACCTATGCACCTCAGCAGCAGATGCCCTGATCTCAGGGAGCTCATGACCTAGTCAAAGGACAAGGCAAGTTCAGCAACGATGTAAGAAACCATCCCAGGCAGCAGCCCAGGCCACTGAAATGGTGAGCTTCTGGTGGCCCAGAAGGGTGAGGCCAGAAAGTGAGAAGTTGGGCTTTGGGAGCTGCCCTTGGCCTCAAAGACTACACTTCCCTACTCTTTGCCAGGAGCTAGCAAGACCTCTGAAAGCAGAACCTAGGCAGAGCAAATGGCATTCAGCACCATGGACAGCTCCCGATGCCTGCCAGCCCCTGTGCCGGGGGAGTCGCCAGCAGCCTCCCTGCTGACTTGGCCCTCTTCTTCCCCATCCTAGGACCAGAGGCATCTCCAGTGGTGCACTGATGTCTCGGGGATTATCAGTGGGGACTCGGTGGTGACTGGAAAGCCTTTATTCCAACTGTGTGCTTTCCATGCATTACTACATTGAGCCCTCAGACCAGCACTATGGTGGCTGCTATTATCTGTATTTTACAGATGATGACACTGAGGTTCAGAGAGAAATAAGCATCTCCCAAGACAACATAGCTAGTGAGGAGCTGACCCAAGATTCAGAGAAGCCTGTGGGACTCCAGAGTCTCATCTGTTCGGATTTCAGGCACCTCAGCGGGATTCAGGAATGTGGACAACCTTTCTCACGTCTTCACATTCCATGGGGGAGGCAGCCCACCAAAGCAGGTGCAGCCCCATCCCAGAGCCAAAAGAGAGGGTTGCAAAGAAGTTTCAAGAAGATACATTCTCCTGATGCCAGAGCTTTATGAGGTGCTTCCCATGGTGGGGGAAATAGCACACTTTCCAAGTGTTAAAAGAACCTGTCATCAGCAATCAGCCAGGCACAGCTGTACCCATCCCACAGAAAGGAAAACTAATGTCCACAAAGAGGGAACAGTAATATTTTCAAAGCCTTACACCGAATGCTCATGCTCCCCTAACACCACACAGCCCCTAAAATCATTTATGGATAAATCCCACAGTCCTGGGTATGTATCCATGGTGGTGGGTGTCAGGCTCTGGCAGGGAAGCAATGGACAGACACACTCAGGTGTGCTGGGGTAGGCACATGTCTGAATTAAAGCCCTTTGTCTCTCCAAAGCCAGATGACCCTCTTCCAGAGCAGTGTTCTCTAAGCTGATAGGGTCCCAGGCCCACTCTTTCTCAGTTCTGGATCTTCCTTTCTACTTGGACCAACAGGTCCATCCAGGCAGCAGGATGCAGCCCACAGGCTGGTTTTGGGGAAGCAGGCCCCACGTGCAGAAGGAATGAGGGACAGCAAATACCCTACAGCCCTTTTACACCGACACCTGGAACACTTCATGGTTTGATCTCAGAGGAAGGGCATGGCCTCTGCACAGTGCAGGGAACAGAAGAGGCTCTGGACTCTGAATTCAGAGACTCGAGGACCAGACCAAAGGCCCTCTCCTTCCCTGGAGGCTGCCCTGGATGGGGGCAGAAGTGGAGGTCCTGGAACAGCAGGGATGACCTCCTCTAGCCTCCTCCTGTCCACACATGCCCATGCTTGCCTTCAAGTGCATATGCTCACACACACATGCATGCACATACACACATACCCATGTGCACACAACTGCATGCACACACATACGTGTGGGGGGCAAAAGTAGGTTTACTGTTGTGAGGATGCAAAATACAGAGTTTATTCTTGTATTATTATTTATTAATTATTGTATTACTTTTCATGCAAACAACTGAAGGCATATGAACAAACACATCCAGGAATATATTTTTGTTCTTGCTCTCATATACATACGAGAACATATTTTCTTGCATACCCACTTGTACACATTTAACACAAATGATATCCACTGGGGATTCTGTCAGCTGAAAGAAAGAGAGTATCTTTTTTTGTCCATTAAAGACTCATCTGAAGTGCTGCCTCTTCTGGACCTCTCCAAACTCTCAACCATCAGGCCTCTTCCCAGCCTGGACTCTGGCTTTGGATCCCCTCAATTCCTGCAGGCTCTGGGGCCTCACCCCAGACACACCTGCATCTCTGCAGTGCTGACTGCAGGCCAGGGTCCCCTGCTTCCTCCCAGGTGAGTGGGACACCCAGGGTCCTATCTTTTACCCCCTTCCTCTATGCAGATGGTTCCTACGTACACATCACTCCTTGCACCAGACTGCCATTCCCACCTGGCACCTGGAGGACCCCAGTCGAAGGCTGAACTCTGCCCCTTCCTTCCCAAAGCTGAATGGCAGAACATTTTAATCACCTGGGCTCGAACTCTCAAATCCATCCTCAGCTGCTCTCTTTCCACCCAGCCACCACCGCAGGCCCCATCCCCACCCCGGAGCTGTGACCCAGCCTTGTTTGGTGTCTTCCATGACGGCTCCTGAACCTGCCTGCTGCTGCTCTGCCTTGCATAAGCTCCTCACTGCTCCTCACCCAAACAAACCCTTCCCCTGCTGCCCACCTGGCTCCAGCCTCCACTCTCCTCCAGCTTACAGGCTCTCTGGGTTAGCTTCCCAAACAGCAGTGTGATCACGTCACCCCTGCTTGAACCCTTTTGGTGGACCCCCAACAACTGCAAGGAAAGTTCGAGCTCCTTGGCCTCACATCCCCTGATCCCCTTCCCTCTTCTCCTCGCTGCTTCCTTCACAGTAGACAACTGGACACTGGGCCCCCAGGCCCACCTCCAACCTAGTTCTTCCTGAGAACCATTCCAGCCCCGAGCTCTCATCTTTCCAGATCACTTCCCTCACCCAGGTCCCTGATCAGCTTCCTCCTCCTCCACAAAGTCTACCTGACTGCTGTATGTCACCATATCCTGCCCCTTTCCTCAGGCACCACCTAACTCTCCTTCTAGCCCCTGCTCCCCCACCAAAACTGCAGAACTTGAGGCTCCGGGAGTCTCCGTGTCGGACAATGATATGGGAGCTGGGAGATCTTTCCTCCACTTCAGATCTATGCCTTTGAATTCCAGGACCCCCACACAGGGAAGCGCCTAAGGCCATCACGGAGACAATGAGAATGAAGGAGAGCGTCAACATGCCTTTCCCCAACCCCGCCAGACAGAATGGACCACCTCAGCCACCTCTCTTGCCCAACCCTCTAGCACCCACTTCACGAGATCGCTGGAGCAGGGCCACCATCAGCCCTTCTCATGTTCACATGGGTGCTGCACAGGAAACCCCACAACTTCAGACCAGTCCTGCTAAACATTCCAGTGTTTCAGCTCCCGTGCCTCCATCTCCTCACCAAGGTTTCCACGTGAGCTGGGCCTCCACCTCTGCCAACCCATTCTTCCAGGAGAACCTAGTACGCTTTCCTTCCTATTCTCCTATGGCAATTATTCTGAATTACATCCTCGCTCCTCAAAGCTCGGAGACCACCGGCCCCCCTCACCCTCACTACCTTAACTTCACAGAGAATAGAGAAGCCACAGGGTGTCTTTTTCCTCCTCTTGCCACCAGACTCCTAACTGGCTCGCCTCTCCCTCTTCCCCTCCTTTAGTCAAGGGAACCACTGACATATCCACCTGCCATCTCAACACCACTCTCTCCCCAGGGACCTTAATTTATAGGTTGCCCCCTTTCACCCGTACCTTCAGTCTCCCTCTCTACTGATCCTTTCCCCTCAGCTTTTTCTTTCCGCTCTCTACACTTAAAAATAAAATAAAGTCACTCCCTGACCCCTACTGCCACATCTCTTCTCCCCTCAGAAACAAGCTCCCTAAAGAAGTGTCACTGTCCCCACTCTCTCCCTTCCCTTCCACCCCAGCACTCCTCTCAGCAGCAACGCAGAGCACGCCCCGCTGCACAACCCAGTGGGTGCTTCCTCCCTCTCGCACTGGGCGCCATTCTGCCCAGACGCCTCATCTTGCTGGCTTTTCTCTGTTCTCCCTGCCTCTCCGTCCACTTCTCTTGGATGGTCCCCCCTTCCCCTATGTGACCTTTACACGTTTTTGCTCCTTTGGGCTCTCGCCTCTTCTCCCTCTTACACTCTCCCTGGGTGACCTCACCAACTCCCAGGGCTTCATTATTCTGCTGGCTTTCAAACCAGACCTCTCTCTCTCAAGCTCCAGTCAGTGTGTCTACTTGCTGACTACCCGTCTCCACCATGGAGCCTTGCTCTCAACATCTCCAGATAGAACTTAATAGCTCCCCCACAACCTCTTCTGCTCCCAGCACGTGGTGCCGCCAGCCATCCAACCTGACAGTTATCCTCAACCCAGCATCTTCCTCATCTACCAGCCCTCGGTCATGTGGGATCCAGTGAATTTTTTCAACCTGCCACCTGCAGCTTCCTAACTGGGCTCCTGGCCCTCCCAGGACCCCACATACCTTAGGGTCTGGGGTGGGGTCCACATCTTCTCTCCAGTCCACTCCCCACACTTGCCAAACCCAAAGTCCTTCTGCACTAAAATCCAGGTTCCTCGCTATCACCCCCAAGGCCCCTTCGGATCTGGACACAGCCTCCTTTTCCTGCCTGGATTCTCGCCATCCCTCCCCTCGAACGCTCTGCTGCACACATGCGCAGCAACTTTTGGTGCCCCGAACACACCACGCTCTGGCCTCTGGGCTTTCCTACACACTGTCGACCGCCTCAGCTGTCCTCCCTCTCCCCTGCCACCCCCTGGTTCAGCGGAAGCATCACTTCTGGGAAGCCATCTTTGTATCCCAGGAGACCTGGTTACATGTCCCTGGTGTGTGCTGCCCTAGCACAGTATTTATGACCCTGTGATGAAACTGTTTCATGGTCTGTCTTGTGGCCACTTGGCTCCCTGAAGTTGGCACAGTGTCTTTTACACGGCCAGTCCTAATAAATATGTTAACAGGTAGAAATGCGAGAATGGGTGAATGAATGACGAACGTCTTGTAGGCACAGGCTGAGTGGCAGGGACCCTAGCAGTACCTACACAAAATGGGCAGCCCTCTGAGACCCTGACTCCTTCCCACAAGGCTTTTCCGGGCCCCCCGTGGTCAGGGGGAACTTATCCTGTCCACACTCCCAAGACTCAGAGGCTCCCAGGAATACCTATCAGCACATGGGCCCCACCTAGTGCTGGAGATGACGGCGAGAAGTCCCCAAGGGGGAGGAAACGTGCTGGAAGGGGAGGCGGCAGATGAACAAGAGATGGGCCGGGAGAAGCACAGGACTTCGGGGTTCTGACAGAGTGGGATGAGGGGCTGGTGAGGCGGGACTGCAGCCAAAGATTCCAGCCAAAGCCGTGACTGCGTTTCCAGCTTGGGCACCACAGGCCAGGGCAGCAGAACACAGCATGCCCCTTACTACAGGCCTGCCCCTTGGTAGAGGTCCTAAGGGTTCTCCCTTCTCCCAAATAGGCCCAGCACAGAGGTTGGGTGGGAGAGGGCTGAAGGGCAAGGAAGGAGGCAGTCTGGCCTTTCCCGCTGTCCCCAGCTTGCAGACCTAGCATGAGCCTCCCTTCCCCAGCCCTGCTGTGTGTGTGCTCCCCAAAAGCAAAAGTAATTTCCCTTCCTTGTCTGAGGTGTGAACACATTGCTGGGCCCAGGGGTGGGGCCCAGTAAAATTGTTCAGCAGATGGGTGGATTGAAGACTCTGCAAGAGGAGAGAAAAGGAGACCCCCAGAATCAAAAATAAAGAATACGCTAGCATGTTAACAGATTATTGCTCAGTGGCGGGGTTGTGGGTGACTTGAGCTTTCTCCATCGTGCCTGTCTGTGATCTCTCCATGCTGTATTTCCTCAAAAATGGGAAAATATTACCTTTATAATTAGAATAATAAATCCAACTTTAACCGAAGACCAGGGTCCCACGCTGTGAAGAGCCCCTAATGTGTGTTGGGGAGAACACCGCGTCCTGAGGAAAGCCCTGAGTGGCTGTGCAGGCAGGAGGAAGGCAGGGTCGGGGCAGGAAGGTCAGGAGCAGCATAACCTTTGGAGGTCAGCAGTGGAGAAGAGAGGGACGCCACTTGAAGGGCAGGTGTGGCAGGCGAAGGAGACCACGTGGCTGCCCAGAACACATGTGAGCACCCACACACGTGGGCCACTTTCCTCACCTTCCCTCCCACAAAATATGAACATTGTTTAAAAGGCCCCGGATGGTGTGGCTCAGTGGACTGAGTGCTGGCCTGTGAACCAAAGGATCGCCAGTTCGATTCCCAGTCAGGGTATGTGCCTGGGTTGCAAGCCAGGTCCCCAGTAGGGGGCGCACGAGAGGCAACCACACATTGATGTTTCTCTCCCTCTCTTCCTCCCTCCCTTCCCCTCGTTCTAAAAATAAATAAAATCTTTTTTAAAAAATTGTTTAAAAGCATGGACCACCCTCCCACCCCCTACCTGTCCAGCCTCCTGTTTCTCATTCTCTGAGGCACAGCTGCTGCCCACCTCCCTCCCTACCCTACACCCACCCAAAGGAGCTGCTGACTATTTGGGGGTGAATGGGTGGCTACTCAGGAGTCCTCCCTGCCTGGGCCCTGGGGCTGGTGTTTTAGTCTCCCCCCACCCTAACTAGAAATCTGCCTCCCACAACTTTTGGGGGCCAGACTGGGCCCTCAGCTCTGGCCTCTGAGGAATACACCCCCACCCCTCACCCCACCATCTAGCTCTAGTCCCACTTCTACTGCTTCTCCCTAACCTCCGGGGTCTCCCCTACAATAGATGCATTACTCTCTCTCCCACCCCCTCCTGGGCACTAGGGCTCTATTTTTAACCCACCTCCAAACCTCTGACTCAGAGTCACAGGGCTCCCGGATAGCTGCCGCCTCAGCTGGGGCTGCCTCTGGAGCAGATGCAGGGCCAAGGCCATCTAGTTCCTGGCTTGTGAGGGGGGGGCTGTTTGATTTTTTTATCTATCTGTATTTTCTAATTTTTTTTACGATTATCAATTACTTAAAGGACAAACTTTGTTTTTGGAGACCCAAACAAAAATGCCCCTTTACACCTGCCTGCCTCTTCCACTTCCCTCTTCCTCCCCAGCTGAGGCTGCAGCCCCTCATGCTTCGGTGAGAGCCAGTCTCAGCCAGTCCCCAAGGACAGGGGAACTGTCCTAGGGCTGCCAAGGACAGCACCCTTCCTTCCCCTTCTGGGAGCCTCCAGTGACACAGCACACGAACCGCCCGGGGCCCTGACAGAGCTGCAGACTCACAGGCACTAGGTGTGGGGTGGCCGGACCGGGCCCCCAGGTGGCTGGTCCTGGGGCCACATTGAGCAGCCAGGCTACAGCAGACGGTGTCGTGGTGAAGCGTCCCAGTGTTTGAGTACCCGGCCGCACGGCCTTGGAAAAATCACTTCACCTCTCTAAGCCTGTTTTCTCATACAAAACAAGAACATTAATCCCACCTCATAGGATTCTGGGAGAATTCACTGAGACAATGTTTAAAATATGCTACACGGTGTAAATACTCCATGCATGCTGGCTGTCGTCGCTCTTATTCTTGTGACCTGGCCTGTGTGTGGACTGGCTTCACCTCAAGGAGTCCTCGGTCTGGAGGATGGACCGACCCTCTCCACAGGGGGCTGAAGACCTAGGCCAGAGGGGGCCATAAGCCAGAGGGGAGGGGAGTGAGGCACTGTCTGGCTCTGGAGCTCCGGAGGTGGGGGACTGCCTGAGGAGAAATTAGCTGGGCTTGACAATGTGGACAGAGAGGAGCAGGGGAAGCACGCCTGCTGGGCAGCACCCAGAGAGGAGGGCCCAGTGTGCCCACTGGGCAGGAAGGTCGGCGTGTGGTTACAGACAGAAGTCCATGCTACAAAGCAGAGGAGGGGCCCAAAGGCCTTGGGTTCTCGTCCCAACCCCGTCTCTGATTTACTGTGTGCTCTGGAACAAGCCCCTGTCTCACAGTCCCCTTCTCAGTCTCTCCACTGGAACAAGGAGAGGTTGAGGCTAGACGGTCTCTAAGGGCACGCCGACTCCACGCACAACGGCAGTGCACAGGCTGAAGAGGCCAGCCAAGGGCGGCAGGCCCGTGAAAGCTCGCTGAGAGAGGAAATTCTGACGCCCCGGCCCCAACCTAACCCTGGCCTGAAGGGAAGACAGGGGCATCTTGAATGCCAGGCTGAGTAGTCAGGACTCTTCTGAGGACATGGGGAGCCAAGAAGGTGACAGAGGGAGAGTCCCTTAGGGAACAGACTACTGTCTCTGCACCTTCTCACTGGCACAGCTGAACACAGGCCTAGGCACAGGAACACCAAGACAGCAGGTCACTGCATCTCCGATGAGCTGAGACCTCCTCTGGAGACCCCGAGTCTGTGCAGGACAGACATACCAGTCCGTAAAGCAGGGGTCAACCCTCTACGGAACAGTACGTCTGCTCTACAGGATGCTGAGCTGCCGAGATGCTGTGCTCCCTCAGGCTAGCAGCCTCACCTCTCTGAGCTTCACCCAACTGACAAGACCATCTGGGGAAAATGCAAGAGGGGACTGGCAGTTGGAGAACGTTCCTGTCCAGCTTATAGGAACAAGGAAGGCTCAAACATAGTTCTCCCCACTCAGGAGAATGGAACAAAAATAGAACAGTGCTATGGAGGAGCACGTGAGAGCGATCTCAGGGGAAACCAGGTAGAACTCACCTGCTCCTGTAGGCAGCGGCACCCGTGTGAAGGAGACGGGATGGATTCGGGGCAGAACTTCTGAGGCCACGCAGCACTGGTGGGATGGGGTAATGGTGACATTGTTGTGGGGGGCGCTGGCCCATTGAAGGCAGCTAAGTATTGACTCCGGGAGCATGTACATGGTCCCCTTCTTGCCAGGATGGAGGTCGCCTGGGGGTGCCTGGTCTCTGAGAACTGGAGCCCCCAGGACTCTGCTATTTTCCCCCAGGTAACAGTCTGACAAGGACACTGAGCAAGGGCCATGTTTTCTGGGGCCCTGCAACCCCAGAGTTTCATGATTTTGACGCTAACAACCTGCAAGGAAGCAAAGGGGACTGCCTCCCTGGATACGGGCCCATTGTGAACCGGTTGGGGTGCCAGTGTCACCCCAGACTCTGGGGAACACTGCGGAGCTCCAGCGAACGAGGTGCCAGCAGGGAGTTGCAGACTGTTCACGCCGAAGGGGATTCACAGGTGACGGAGCAGAATCACCCGGGTGCTTCCCCAAATTCCCCTCCCTGGGCTCCACCCTGGCAGGTCCTGCCGTCTGTGATTGCACAGAGCTCCCTGGTGACTTTGTGGCTGTGCATTTCAGCTTTGGGTCTTGCTAAGCCTGAAACCCAACTCCCTCTCTGGTCCCATTTTCAGACGAGAAAGTCAAAGCCCTGGGAGGTGAGGCGGCAGCTCAGTCACAGAGCTGGACAGGCTGAATCTTCTCACCTGGCCTCTCACTCACACCAGCCCCCTCACGTCCGGCCCCAGAAGCTGCAGAACAACACAGAGGGGATGGCTGCCCAGAGCCAGCAGAGCGGGGTGAACAGCTTGCCGAGTTCCTACCCCTGCCAATTCCAAAGTTGATGGTTCTGCCGGCTTGCCGCTCAGGACTTCTCAGCCATAGTCTGTCCAGTGTGACCTGAACTCTTCAATGCCAGGCCTGCGTTTCCAGAAGGGGATGCTGCCCCTGAGGAGATGTGGCTAGGAGGAGAAGGTGGTTGGGGCCCTCTGCCCAGGGAACAAAGAAAACAAAGCCTGATCCACTCCCACAGGGGCCATGATCTGATGGGGGAGCGAGGGGGATCTCCACAGAGTACACCAATGCCACATAACATGCCAGGGAGGCCCCACCCCATTCCCCAGGACAAGGGTGGGCAGAACCTCAGGAGAAAGAGGCCCATAGGTAAGGAATCCCCACCTACTCCAGGAGCAGGTCTCGCTGGGCCTGGCTAAGTCTCTGGAAAAGAGTGAGATTCTCGTCAGCTCTGCTTGTGAGCAGCTGTCCCTTCCCCTCTGGCTCAATTTGCACTAATGGGGTCAGGATTAGGGGTTCAATATCTATTTGGCCAATTAGCTTTGCTCTCTTCTCAGCCACAGACTGAGCCCTGATCCTGAGCACAGAGAGCAAAGGGCTTTGAGGAGGTCACACAGCAGAACAGGATGAGGCTCTGGAGTGCAAACTCGGTGTGGGAGGGCTGGGCAATCACAGCTGGAAAAGCTCATAACGAGAGGACCCAGGGCTCCAGGGCGGCAAGACTGGCCCCAGCTGCACAGTCCTTCCTGCTGGACCAAGTTTCTTCTAAAAGATGCCAATGGCAGTGACAAGACCTATGGGTCTGAGGGTCTTTGCTGTCCCTGGGGAAGGGAACAGTACCCATATTCTCTGACAAACCGTAGGTGAGAGAAGCTGGTGGACAGCTTTGGTGGTGAGAGGTTGGGGACTTGCGTTAATTATTGACAGGGGCTGTTCCAGCCTGCAACCAGAACCGCAGGGTAATTACTTCTGGGCTCCAGGCCACATATTCAGTGATATTATCGCAGCAGCAACACCTGCCTTCAGGGCACCAGTACAGCAGAAGGAGGGGGGCTTGAGGTTGTGCAGCTGGGCCAGGGCCCGAGGAGGTCCCCATGCCAGCACACACACTCAGCATCAGAGCACGGCCTTGGGGAGTGGCGTCAAGTCCTCACAGGTGAAGAGCAGCGGTTAAGGAGTACAGGGCCCAAGAGGCAGATTCTCAGTAGTCTGCCCTCAGTGTCTGCCAAGGCCCACCCCAGCCAGGTGGTCCCAGATCAAGATTCCCAACACCTGCTGCCAAGCAATTGTGCAGAGTGGTTCTCTCTCCCCTTCAAATCCAGCTCTGATTTGCCTCCTCCAGGAAGTCTTCCCTGACCATCAATCCACACTAATCTATGGTTTCTCTGCCCTCCCCTAAATCAGACCTGGCGACTCACAGAGGATCTCAGTCCTATCTCCTCTAGCCAAGTGGACAGTGATGCCCATCCTCTGTAATGGGTGAACACAGGCTTGGAATGGAACCTCTAGTCTCTGAAGGCACACCCCCCTTCGCTTGCTGCTCCCCAAGCCCAGAAGACAATGTATTAGCCAGCCCTGTGTTATGCATTTATTTCTGAAAGCCTCATTCACATAGACATAACATGTCCACCCACATGGGTAAATGCTTAGACAGACACAAAATCAGCAGTAGCCAATTATCAGGCCCCCACAGCTGCTGTGAGCAGACATGGAGGTCCTGCTGCTTGCTCTGCAATTTGTGGGAGCCCAGAGCAGGTGTTGCGGGGGGCTGCAAGGTGTCCCTCTATCGAGCCAGCACACCTCTCTGCTCAGCCCCAAGCACTGCTCTCTGGGAGCCTCGAGCTGGCCGTCCAGCTGGCAAGACAGACACTAGCCCCAACCATGAGAGAGCAGAGCAGGTGGGAGTGGTCACATGTGAGATTCCGTGGCTCTGGTGTCCGGCAGTGGTGGCACTGCTCTTTATTTATAATTGACACTTTACCTCACAGAGGCAGCTGGCTCAGGTGCTAAGAGGTGTAGGGCAGGGGTGTCAAACTCATCCTCACTGGGTGCCACATTAGCCTCATGGTTGTCTTCAAAGGGCCAAACGTAATTTCAACTCCTTAACTGTGGAGGAGTAGTTACATTTATACAGTCCTAAAATTACATTCGGCCCTTTGAAGGCAACTATGAGGCTGATGTGCACCCCCACCACCATGAGAATGAGTTTGACACCCCTGGCGTAGGAGCTCAGGGAGCTTAAAGGAAGGGAGCGCTTCCTAGAGGTGAGGGCACGGGGAGCAGAGGGCGACACGTCCACACTGCCTCAAGCCCTGGTGCCTCAGGGGGCGCCGCGTTGGGTCAGAGGCTGTGGTCAAGGTTTCCAGTTCCAGACCCTGGACCAAGGCCTTATCTTAGTCCCAGGCCGAACCCTGATTCTGAACATAGACTGAGTCCTCATCCTGGCCACCGCTGGGGCACAGATGGTGGCCTTACACTGAGTCCTAAACCTGCTCAAACACTGAGCCCCAACCCCGGAGAGAAACTGAGCCCGAAACCACAGACTGACTCCCCTTACTCACTTTTCTGAAGGATGTAATAAACAGACCGTGTGACCGGCTATTTCTCTGGTGGAGAGAACACAGATACCACTGTCTACTTGACCCGTTCCCCTTCAAACCCCAATCACTCCTAGCAAGCAATAGGTGCATCAATGGCATTGGATGTGGTTCCAAAATCCCAAAGGTCTCCAGTCAGAACCTTCTGGGGGAGGAGCAGGTGGGCAAGCACCCTAACCCAGCAGCCCTGGGAACTACAGCCCCAGAGAAGGGGCTTCGGGCAGGCGTGTCTCAGCCTCTAGATGCTGCACCTTCGGATAAGGACAGACTCCCTTCTCACTGGACAAGCTTAAATTAAGAAAGGACCCTGAAAATACCTATCACGCCAAACTTCAGGCAAGGGGCTGGGGAGACAAGAAAAAAGCTCCAGTGACGAGAGCATTAAGCAAAAGCCTCCCCTGGCTGGGGGACCCTCTGGCTGGGGTCCCAGGAGAGACTGCGGGGCTTTCCGACCTTGGCAGCCAGATGCCGTACAACCCGCCTGGGTTCCTCTGACGCAGACTTATCGGGGCCTCAGACGGCTCCCCTGGCCTCTCCAGTTCTCGGCTCCCCATTCATAAAATAAGGGCTTTAGGTCAGGAGCTTGTCAAGATCTGTCCAGAGCTGGTGTTCTGAGTCCTGTTACATTTCCTTCCGCACAACGTGTGGTCAGACATTACCTGCAAAGTTTTTATTCTTGAGAGAAGGTTTTCTTGATCTACTTTAGTAACTTAACTTTTTAAACTTACAAAGAAAAAAAACAAAGGAAGGAAGAGTAAGGAGGCATTAATATGAGTTTAGAGTCCTAGAGGCCAGGTTCAAATTCCAGTTCTGGTACTTCATAGCTACAAGATTTAGGGCAATTTTTTTTCTTTTTTCCAATCAAAGCCTAAGTTTCCTTATCTATAAACTGGGGACAATAGCACCTATTTTTCTGGGTGCTATGAAGAGTATATGAAATACGAGATACAAAACTATTAGCACGGTCTGCCACATGGTAGGTGGTTCATAAATTACTGATCTGTGAATCCACCTGACTTCAGTCTCCACTGGTTTGAGTCTAGGGTTGTAAACTCGGACGCCTGCAGGGGCCAGGCAGCCAAAAGTACATGAGTGACATTGCTGGGTGTGGGAAAGTTGGGGACTGTGGGCAACTGGACAGCAGAAGCCAACTGAAAGAGGGCAGCCTCTAGTGTACTCCAGCTCCCGACTGAGGGGCAGGAAGGTGGGGCTAGGGCTGCCAGAGTTCCTAATTTTCCAAGAGAAACCTGAAAACCAAATTTTTATATTCCATCTTTCCGCTTTAAAACACTGTCTCGGATCTGCTACGACACACTATGCTGGTGAAGCAAAACACGTCTGGGCACTGTAGTTGGTCCACGGGATTGATCACTGCTTAGCAACCTCTGGCCTCATCCTGAGCACCCACAGTGATGGGGAGCTCACCACCTCTCTGTGCTGCCTCCCTCCCCCATGCAGGACAGGTGCCGATGACAGAGAATGTCTCGAAGTGGCCCCCCGGGCTTTGGGATCACAGGTTTCCAAGGCCCTGGCAATGCTTTCTCAGTAAAGCCTGGCTGGCGGAGAATGTCCTCTCCGAAGCCAAGGCAATGCCCTGGCCTGTTCTGCTGCGGACTGTGGATTCTCCAACATCTCCTGGGTCCAAGCAAGATGGCCTGGCCAGCCTCGGTGGCCCTCCTACTAATTAGCAACTGGCAGTAGCAGCTTTGGGAGAGCCCTTGAGCCAAGTGGTGTGCGTGCTAGAGCTGGCTGCCTCCTCAGGTCTATGACAAACCCCCAGGGACTAGGGCTGGACCTTCTGCTCTGGGTCAATTCTCCTCATGGTGGCCAGTGTGTGGCAAGCACAAGGGCCATTCAGGCTGTTAAGACATGTGTCAACCTAGTCATCTGTATGTAGACTAGAGAGATCTCATTCCAGGGTAGAAGCGTGCAGAGAGAAGTAAGACGTGAGCCCAGCCCACACAGGGGGCTGCTAGGAGTGGTCTGGGCAGAGGATGGTGGCATTAAGATTCAGACAATCTTCCCACCTCCCCAAACCAGACGTTAAGGTGAGAAGACAGCTGCTTTTAGAGGATGCCTCCGTCCTCCCAGCCAACCAGCTGGCCGGCCCGAGCCACCTCACACTGGCTCTCTTTCCCCCGCACCTCTGGACTTTCACTGACGACATCTGTTCCGAGAAGTCTCACTGCAGCTCAGCAGTGACCGTACCCCCTGCCCCTCTACTCCAGCTAGGCCACCCTCTGGCCCTTTGGACAGTAAACACACTGCCAAGGCAACAGGACTGGAGGGGTTAATGAGGGCCCTCTGGCCAGCTGGCCTCCCCTTGCTCACTCCACTCCAACAGCCAGCCCAGGGCCAACAGGGCCCACATGGGCATGCAGGAAGGGAAGAGGCTATCAATCTAACACCACGAGTTTGTAGCCTACCTCTGCGGCTGAGGGCTGCTCAGCCCAACTCACAGGATTCACCCTGCTGGTCTGTCTGGGCGCTAGAGGCCAAGGGGAGAAGACGGTGTCCTTGGAGAACTGGGTCAGGAAGCCCAGGCTAAGCACAGTACAAATGCAGGGCCTGAACCTCAGTACTCCAAGCAAGTTCTGGGCTGGGCGCCAGCAGCATCGCACCACCTAGGCGCTTATAAGAAATGCAGAATCTCAGATCCCACCCCAGACCTAATGAGTCAGAACCTGTATTTTAACCAGACCCCTAGGTGAGCTGGATGACAGGACAGTGTGAGAAGCACTGAATCAGAACAAACACAGAGCACCATCGAATGCCATGGGGGTGCTCAGGGAGGGAGAGAGGGATGGTGGTGGATACAGTGATCTGGGAGGGCATCCCGGAAGACCCAGGGTCCCTAAAGCATGGGAGAGGAGGGCAGATGGACAGATAGACAGCCCAACACTGTAGGAGGCAGGCCACCTGCAGTGGCTCAAAGCAGCTAAGGGTGCAAATGGGGCAGGACTGGACAGGGGAGAGGTCCCAGCCTAATCATGGAGAAACTAGACCAGGACCCGAAGCCTGGCGACAGGGAGAACCTGGAGTCTAGGCCTCCCAGCCGGCAACATAAGGGCCCTGGCCCCCTGGGTTTCTGCGCATGATCAGCATCCTAAGAGACCTCAGACTGAGCACACCCTCCACCAGGCCCAGTCTTATCAGGTTGAGCATGTCCTTGTCACTGGAGAATCCTCCTGCTCACTGTGCCAGCTGACAGCACCACCCAGGGCAGCTCACCTTGGAATTCCACTCTGTACCAAGGCGCCCTTCCCCCTCCACCGGCACCACCGCCTGCGGCCCACTTCAGCTTGGCTCTCCACAATGACGGCAGAAGATGTATTTCTGGGCCGTGGTCCCCAGGACTGCCCACCCTAGGAGGGGCCTCAGAACCCCCCAGCCCCACAGCCAAAGCTGCTGCCTTCCCCACTCCCCACCACCTGCCTGCACAGTCCTCCCCACGGCTGAAAGGGAGAGAGACGGATGTGGGACTGGGGAAACAACAGAAGTGCGTCCCCAAGCAGAGCACCTTTCCTTCTGCAGGCACCCAACTCTGCTCCTGTTTCCTTTTCCATCCTGCTGGCAACAGGAGGCCCAGGCCTCAGCTCACAGAATGCCCCAGGGAAGCCTGCTCTAGGAGGCTAGCACCTGCCCTACCAGGCCAAGATTCTTTTCTGGGATGGCCTAGAGCGGGGTTCACAACCTAGATTGTCTTCCTCTTAGGGGATCCACAGATCCCAGAAACTGAGTGTCATACTGTGGGTCTGGATGTACATGCATCTTTCTGGATAGAGACTCTATGCAGATTTCCAGCAGGTTCTCAGTTAGGTCTCCAATACAGCTTCAGAACCAGTGGTTTAAGCCAAGGACAGGGACCATCTGGTCTGCCCAGGACTAAGGAAAGGAAGCAGTGTGGGCAGGGGCGGTGTGGTTCAGCACAGCATCACCGGTCTGACAGCACGCTGGAGTTTCTCGCTTCCACAGGTGGCCAGTTTACAATTTGTGTCTGATGTGGCGACAGGCAACAGGATCGCCATTTTTCTAGGTGTGAAAACTGAGGCTCAGAGAAGCCTCATGACCCAAGCAGGGCCCCACAGTAGCTGAGGAGCTGACGTGAGGCAGGCAATGGCAGTGCCGGGAGCCCAGGAAGTCAGCTTTAGACCACCCTTGGGACCCACCAGGCTGTTGGTCCAGTTTCCATGATTTTGGAGCCCAGCTGTCTCTGCCTCAAGGAAAGGACCCTTTATGAACCTCCCTTCTCTTCCCTTCCTAACACCTTCAGGAGGCTCAGGCTAGGAGAGGGAATGGGCAGAGGCATGAGAAGAGCCAAGCTTGCCCGCCTCCCTTCTCAAGGCCAAGCTAGAGTCTGAAGCACAGGAGCAGCCCCAGAACTGGCACCCCACATAGGGACCTCCCTGCCAGCCCCAGGTCGGGCACACATTCCCCAGACATCTGCTCAGACACCTATATATAGACACACCCTGACTGACACCCCCCACCCTATTGCCACCCCCTACCAAAGCCTGAAACTTGAAAGCCTGATCAGCTTTTGGGAATAAAACCAGGTACATCTTCATGTGAGGTCCCCAGTCCTTTTCTCTACTCCTGGAAAAACAAGATCATGCAAATACTATGTTTTATTTGTTCTAGGTTCCCCCTGCCAAATCCAGCTTCCAAGACACAGCTCATGTGAAAGAAAGGACCTACCCAGAACCCCAGAACCCAACCAACCTGGGGTGGGAGCCTGGGGACAATGCCCTGAGGGGCTGTGTGTCCTCTTCCCTTACCAAACCTTAAGTACAAGTTTCGAAAGGCAGGTGGGGAGTGGACGGGGAAGGAAGAAGAGGCCGGTCGAGCCGGATGAGCCTGGAGGCATCGCGGAAGAAGCCAGGGCATGGTGTGTGCCAGGTGGGTGGTGAAGAGAAGCCCAGGCAGCCAGGAAAAGCCTACCATAGGACATGGTCAATATGTGGGCCCCTCAGAGCATAGCCCACTCCAGCCATTAGAAAAGGCAGCAACCTTCCTCCCCCAAGAACAGAAGTCAGAAGCCGTCCATGACAGCAAGCTCTGAACTCTAAACACAAACTCAATCTATCATGGTTTGCTAGTAATTCTTTATTAAACCAATTCTGCTGGATCAATGCTGCCTGCCCATCAAAATGATGAACACGTCCACAGCTGGCTCGGGTAATGCTCGCAGCAGCTCTTGTGGAGCTGGGCTGGGCAGTGGGACTGGCCCCACACAGAAGGCCAAGGCTAGTGGCTGAAACTTGAGGGACTGAGGCTTGGGGTGCTGGGTCAGGGGAAGTGGGTGAGGATGGGTTGAATGATGGAGTTTCTATGCTTAAAAGACTTAGCCACGTCTTTGCCTCTGGGACCTTCTGAAAATGAGTCCAGGTGTTCTGGCTGAGAGACAGGAGAAGAATGGCCACTGCCCCTCCAGAAGCTCACACAGGTGGCCTTTCTTGGGCTTCTCTCCTCACACCAGACCCAACACCAGAGAGCCACCGGGCTGTGCAGAGGATGCGTGCTTCCAGCTACTGTCCCTGTCGTGTGTTGCACAAACCCAAATTCCAAGTCCCGTCTCACCTTTTTCCCGTTGCAATTTGTCAATCCTACTGCATCCACCACTCCCTGTCCTCATCAACCCCTACCCTCTGCCATGTCCCAAGTGGCCTGCGGTTAGTGGAAGATTCTGCAGCAGAGGGTACTGCAGACAGACATGCCAAGATGGCAGAGGAAGACTGGAAGGTGGGGAGGTTCCCATTGATGCAATCTCCCCAGTCCTGGTTCTTCATGACCTAGGGTAAGGGGAGACTGGGAAGGCACAGGCCAGTGCCCATAAGGTGCTCAATCAATGCCTACTGTCGATGGGCACCAGGTGTGCCCGGGGTCAGTCCCTTGCAGTCCCTTGACCCACGTTGGTGATGAAAAACCTGATCACAGGCTTCCAGGCAACAGAGATGGTGAGAAGCTGAGCAAGGGAAGGGAGGGCCCCTCAACAATCTCAGGTGGCTGATGCTGGTACAGCCTACCTGCCACCACCACCAGGGAGTCTGGAGGGAAGAGGAGAAACCCTGGACACCCAGTCCTCCCTAGCTCAGGCTGGGGTTCTCAGGTCCCACAACTGACCAGAGGGGAGGCCACACTTTAGGAACCTGGTACCGCAAACCAACCACGGTTTCTGATGGAGTTTCTGATTCACTCACACAGTGTGAAGACTATGGCTGTGTGAAAGAGGGAGGGACGGAAGGAAGGAAGGAAGGGAGGAAGGAAAAGGGAGGGCCCTTGGGTCACCATCTATTTTAAGGCATCAAGTGTTGCCTGACTGGTCATTCCCAGCTCGAGAAATCTCTCTCATTGGATGGAAATGGCTTTGCTCTCATTACAAATCTAGCTTCCCTGGAGTTTGCAAAGAGGGCTGTGGGACGACAAAATGCTCATTTATATTGGCAGACAAGCAACATAGGCGGGTCAGAGAACTCAGCAGGGGCAGGGCCCAGAGACTGAGAAAGAATTAAACCCAGGTCTAAAGGGCGACCGACTTGTTTCCAGACCCCAGGAGAGCGCTAGGGGACCCAAGACCTTGACTGGGGTAGGGACAGCCCTGATCCCAACTTCAGAGGCAACCACAAATCTCTCTTTCTGCACAGATACCCCCACAGGCCTGGAGTGGTATCTGCTGTGCAGTAGCATCTGACTCAGGTGATGGGGGAGGGGAGGTCCCTCTCCTTGACGGGCAGTCACACGTTTTGTTTAGGGACCCATGGCTGACCCATGAGAGACCTGGCAGCTGCTGAGGAAGGTATACTGGATGAACTTGGGGTCATAGGACAGCTAATCATCAATCACTGTGAGCAAGGTCATCCTGTCCTGCCAGTCTGTGGAGACCAGCTACCCAGGATATCTACTCCTGGCCTACCATTTGGCATGAGGGGCTGGGCCCAGAAGGTGGGTGCAGATGGCTTTCATCCTGGGCATGAGGCCCCAGTGGCCTCAGTCCTCTGGGGGCCCTGCTCTCCCTCCAGAGCTGCAGCTTCCCAGGGCACCAGAAGGCAGATATTAACAGCTGGGATCAGCACCCAGGAGCTGGCCCAGCTGCCAAGAGGTCTGTCTCCCTTCATAGCCCTGCTCTACAGGCCAAATGGCATGGAACTGCTCTAAGACAGCCACTCTGACTCCGTAGCCCAGAACGGGGAGGTGGGATGCGTGGCTGAAGGTAGCATGGCTAGGGAAGGCTCAGAATACTTTTCAGCCTGCCCCTAAAGCCGCCCAGGCTGCAAGAGGCCGAGGTCTGCAGCCGGAAGCACGGAAGAAAGTTCTCTGCGGGGTAGAAGGAGGTCTGGGGATGTCTCAGAGCCAAAAAAGCCCCACTTCTCTTGGAGCTCTGAGCGCTAGCAAGGAAGTAAGTTAACTCTGGCTGCAACCGCTAAGGCACCCACAGGTCCCCACCGGTCCCCTTACCTGAAGTCGCTGTAGGGGTGGATAATCCAAAACCCGGCCGATTTAACCCTCTCCTGCTCCCGCTCCACGGCTTTCTGGCTGCCAAACATCCGCAGAGAGAATTTGTTGACCCCGGGCTGGAGCATGGCCCCAAATTGGCGCTGCATGAAGCCGGCCTGGCCCAGGCGCACCTCGGCCTCGGGGAGGATCTGGTCGCCGGCGGCCGCGCCTCCCTCCACTTTGATAGCGGTGTCCACCGAGGGGTGCTCGCAGGAGGCAGAGGCCGACTGCGGCGACTGCTGGAGCAGCGGCGGAGAAGCTGCAGGCTGCGCGGAGGGGCAGGGGCGCTCGGGCTGGCCGGCCAGGCCTGGGGGCGTCCTGTCCTCGCCCGGGGACGCGTCGCCCTCAGCAATGAGCCGCCGCTCCTCCGCGGAGTCATGCAGGTGCCCGTGACTGCTGCCACCACCGGCTCCGCTGCCGCCCCGGCTGCCCAGCGAGGCCAGACTCCCGCGGAAGCGCCTGCAGTCGCCGTTGGTGCTGGACTTGCCCGCTCCACGGGCTGGCCCCTCGCCGTCCGCTGCTCCGAGGGCCGCACCCCGGGACTCCGTGCTGCCCGCGGCGGCTGAGGGCGAGGGCGATGGCAGCGGCCGCAGCCGGATGCTCCTGCGGCTGGGATCCTGGCGGCCCCCAGCCCCCTCCTCCTCGGCATCCTCCTCCTCGTCCATGATCCACGCCTTGGCCCCCACCTGCTGCGGAAGGCTGTAGAGCCGCTTGCGCATGGACGGCGGCAGCTTGTCCATGGCGCCAGGAGCGGGCGCCGGGCTGGAGGCACCGGCGCGGGTGCGGCGCGGCGGATCGGCTCCAGGTCCGCCCGCCGGTCACCCCGCCGGCGGGACGCGTCCTTCGCCGCTGGCGCCGGGCTGCCTCAGGCGCCCATACTAGGGCAGGCTGCGCGCCGCCGGGATGCCCCCAGCTCTGCTCGCGGTCCCTGGGCTCCCGAGCGGCGCTTCCTCCCCGGCGGGCCGGGCGCGGGGACCCCGCACCCCCTCCCTCGCTCCCTCCCTCCCGCGTTCAGGGGCGCGGCGCGCGGCCGGCTCGAGGCGCCCCGCCCCCGCAGGAAACAATGGGCGCGGGGAGACGCGGCGCTCCGGCCCGGCGTCTGCAAACCCGCACGGGAGCGCAGAGCGCGCGGACCGCGCGCCTCCCCGGCGTGCGTCCCGCGGGCAGGCGGGCGCTCCGTCTGTCCCGGCGTCCGGGCTTTACGGCTGGCCCCTCGCAAGCTCGCCTCGCCTCCTCCGGCCGAGCCCGGCCGGCTGGTCCTAGGGGTCCCGCCGCAACCCGGCGGAGCCCTGCAGTCCGCGGGCTTACATCAGCGGCCGCCTCCCCCAGAGCGCCCTCCGGCAACGCGGGGCTCCCGCGCCCCGGAATATTCATGAAGCCGCCGCAGCTCGCGGGTTGCCATAGGAGCGGCTCCCGCAGCCCGTCCTGCCTACCTGGGCTTCTTAAAGGGGCAGCGGCGGGTCGGGGTCTGAGAGGTGGGCGGGGGCGGTGCCCGCGCGGGCGCGGGGCGCGGGGCGCGCGCTCACACTACCCTAGGGGCTGACGTGAGAGGCGTCCTTGAGCCTAAAACTTCAACTATCTTCCCCCAGCCGAGGGCTGGGAGCGCACCTCAAGTCAAAGGTTCCGGTTCGATTGCCAAACACCCCCGCCCCAGGACTGGGGGGCGGGGTTTCCCGGTCTCTCCCCCGAGCCCGGGCTTCGCCTTCCCCGGCGGCTTTGCTTCCCGGCTGGAGCTCAGACCCTCCTCGGGAAGGCCGGCGGGGCCTCCGCAACACGCTGGAGATGGGGTTTCCGGGGAGCGCGCTGCGCCCGGCCTGCTCCTGGGTTTTTCTTGTGAGAGGCGGGGTGAGGTCCCCCCACGCCGGTCTTTCCCCTGCGGAGCCTCGCATCTGCCGGGCAAGGAGGGCGTGGGGGAAACTCCGGAACCCACGCACATGAGCGCGGGTGAGATCCAGCCCTTCGAGGTAAGATTTCGAGGAAATGTGCTTGCACAGCCACGGCCGCGGAGTCAGGTACCCGCAGGCACCTCTCCCAGGTAATTCCGCTGGGGGCTTCTGAGATCAGCGGCTTGCTAGCACTGGAGGTAGCCCTGGACTTCCTTATCCCTGGGCACTCATCCAGATTGTGACTTCGCATGTGGACCAAGGCAAGGGGTGTTGCCGCTCCTCTGAGGCCCCTACCCACAAGCAGCAGCACACAACACCCAGTCCCTTCGAGTCTGCTCTCCATCCCCAAACCCATGCCAGCTGGTGGTCCTCTCTATGTCCATGTACAGTCTCGGGGCTTATGGGCAAATCCCACCAGTTCAGCCAGAGATATAATACAGCTGTCCTCTCCAGCACCCTAACAGCCTGACACCTCCCATTCACACAGGCCGGCTGCCAGACCCCCTTTCTCTGGACTGGGGGCCACTACCATGACCCAGGGGTTACTCAGATGTCTCAGGACAACATACCAGATTAGCTCAGAAATGGAGATGGAGCGATCAGAGGGAAGGGGTTGGCCAGGGAGTTTGGAGTTTGGGGTAAATGGAGTTTGAGTGGATCCTTAGCAAAGTCTGACAAGAGTAGGCAGTAAGGCTCCTGGCTCCACCATCTCTATGAGCAATGACATGAAGTTTTTCTCCAAAGGGCTTTTTATTCTCATCCTTAGCCCACTTGTGAACATCTCCCCTGTCCAAGATGGAGGGGGTGGGTAGCCTGGCAGGGGCTTTTTTCTGCTCTACCCCCTAAACCACAGGAGCTCCTGCAGAGACAGGGAATGACTAAGATAAGGATTTCACCGCAAACTGGCATTTTCTACTTTTGAGCAGCTCTGAGCTGACAGTTCTCTGCACAGATGCTGGGAGACCTAATCCCTGTACGTCCTTGGGTCTCCTTGAGAATGGCTGTGAGCCCTGCCTGCCCTGTGGTGCCAGCCACAGGGAGAAGACTTCCATGGAACTCACGTCTGTGGGCTCGTGTCCAGCAGGGAGCCAGCCTGCCCTGCCCCAGCTGCAGGGAGCGAGCCCGAACAGGCTTCCCAGTGACCCATTGGAGGGGCATCCCCTTCTTGAGGACGCCTTTCCCGGACACCCAAATCTTGATCATGTCCTCACTTTCGGCTCCCATGTCCCATGAGCTCCCATCAACCTGAGCCCTTATTACCCAGTGCATTGTGTGTCCCTTCTGGACAGCTCCCTGAGGACAGGGCAGTTCCTGCTCATCTCAGCGACCTCAGCACTAACACAAGGGTGGGCAGAGAGCAGGTCAGTACATGTCAACTCCGCGCGTGAGGAAGGACCCTGAAGTTATCGAATGCCATCAGAGGGGTCCTTGAAGAAGTGGAGGGTATGGCCAAGGCTCTGCTTCCTGGGATGCTGTTGCCACAGGCTGACCGGGTCGCTGGTCCCTTGACTCTCCCCTCTAGCACCGCCTCACCGGCCCTCAGTTTGGCCAGCACCACCCATTCAGGACCATCTAAGACCACATTTGGGAGTAGAAATGACGGTTAGATAAAAGAGGCATATAGTAACCCTGATGAAACCTGGACTTTCCTAGTCTTCTCTATGTGAACATCTGCATGGAGGACAGCGGTGGCATGCCAGCAGTCTGGGGAGCAGAGAAGGAGGGGACCCAGGTCTCACCCTAAGGGTTCCATGTTTTGGGCAATCTAGACTTACCTAGACTCAGGAAAGAGGAGAAAACTCAGGACAGGAAAGAAGTGTGCGCATTAGTAATCACGCCTTAGCCTGTGAGAGATTTGGAAAGGGGGGCTTGCTGAGCTTGGGGTAGCTAAGAAGGACTTCTGAGAAGAGGTTATATTTGGCAAGAGGCATTTGTTAACCTACATTTTTACAGTTTCTCATGGCTCAACCTAACATTCTTGCTCCCATTTGCAAGCAAGAGAACCAAAGCACAGAGGGGTCAAGTGACTTGCCATGTCCCACAGCAAGAAAGTGATGGAGTTGGAACTTCAACCCAGGGCTCCCCAGGTGGGGTTCTCCTCTGCCACCCAGCTGACTCACCCAGATGGGTGGGGGTAGGCACGGGTGAGGGAGGGAGAGGCAGTTCAGAGTCCAGCACGGCTAATGCAGAACGAAGGTAGAGGGTGGAGCCTCCTTATCCTGTGTTCTTCCCATTGCCCCAGCAAGGTCTCACGTCCTCTCCTTTGCAGTGCTGATGAAAAAGCCTGAGGTCTATTTGGGTTCATCTAGTAACACAATTGACAGGACCTGGGGACCCCGGCAAGGAGAAGGCCCTGCTTCTGGACCGCGATGGGGAGAAGACCCGCGGCTCTCAGCTTTGGTGGGGAACCGCAGACAGTTCCCCAGGTGTCTCCAGGAGACAGATGTGCTTCCTGCAGGGCTCCTCCCCGTCCTGCAGGGCTACAGAGGGTCTGCGTGTTCCTGGATTGCAAACCCAGAAAAGAGTTGGGTCTAAGAGGGAAGGGCTGGGGCGGATGAGCTTTCTTCCCTGGAAATGAGGTTCAGAAAACCTGCTGGAAGTGAAGTGGGGATGTGGCTGATCATTATATATCAATCTCAGACCTTATATACAGTGGGGACCTGGATGAGGAGAGGGTGGGAAATTCTGGAAGTAGTCTTGCTTGTGGGCCAAGGGCATTGTTCTTGCTTAAAGGGGCAGCTCTGGGGTAGGACAGTGGCTCCCACACCATGTAATGCCAGTTCGCCCACGTTTGGGCTTGAAATTTAACCAGAGAAGAAGAAAGAGAAGGAGAGGAAGGAGAGAGAGAGAGAGAGAAAGAGAGGGAAATGCAGGGTATTTGGTATTTTAGGTAAGGTTGTCAACTGTACTTTCTTAGAAGACTATCTTTATTCTAATGTTACATCCTTGCTGCATTTTCTGTATTAAAATGCCATTTGATGAAATCATAGTGCTAAGAGATGGCATTTTTTAGGTTCTTGGCTGAATAAAAAGTTGGCATAGGGTTCTAAGTTTGCTCCCAAAAGTCATCTTTGAAATGTCATTGGTCTGTGAACGCCAACGGCCTGGGAGCCCCTGCTGCTAACAGCAGAGACAGACAAACAAAACTCGGCACTAAATACTTCCCTGGTACGCGCTGCCTGTGTGTGCCTCGGTCTTCCCTGGGCATGAGCTGGCTTTGGGAATGTGTACCCCACAGGTTATTGTGAAAACCAAGTGAGAATATGCATGCATGGAGCTGGGCAGCTCATTTGCAGTGAGTTCTCAGCAAACACTTGGCGATGGAAGATTGAGTGAAACCTGCACTGGCCACTGGAGGGGAGACACTTTGAATCTGACTTAGGCCATATATTTATCTTAAAAATTGCTGTTGGGACGACAGGGGTGTCTTGCTATACAGGATTGCTTTCTGTAAATTCTCCGTCCCTGCTCAACCCCGGGCGGATCTCCAGAAGGCAAACTTTCTTCTCACTGGGATAGGCACTTGCTAGGTGGGATCAGAGGGAACTGACTCCAAGGTCACACCATTTACCCCGAGTTTAGACCCCCACCACACACAGGTGCAGCCTTGCCTTTCTCTTCAGTGAGGAATGGGCCTCCCGGGGCACCTTCACAGAGGCAGGTTTGCTCTGTGGAGTCCTGACCTGGGGACCAGACCCTGAGGAGGAACACTGGAAGCTGCTACAGTGTCTCAGGTTTTCTGTCCTGAGGCTTCCTGATGGAGACACTGGAGGAGGAAGGAAGGGGACCACAGGGAACAGGCCTTATGGGGATGGATGTGTGGACAGGACAAATCACCGACCCAGGCTTGAGCAAGCCCTTGGGTGCCCTTCCCTGAGCACAGCCACGAATGAACAGAGGCTGAGAAGGCAGAGACGCCCACGTTTGGGCATTCCCAGTCTGATGGAAACAGCGAAGGACCTTCCCAGACAGCTGTAATCGAGCGTCAGAGTAAGTGGTTCAGAAGCTCAGAGTGGTGGTGTTCCTGAGTATGACTGAGGTGACTTCCTGGAGCAAATGGAAAGTGAGGGGGCTTTCTAGGCAGTCGTTAGTGTGTCAGAGGGCGTGTGTTTCTCCTGGGGAAACAGCGAGTAGAGCGGCCTGGCGGGAGTGAGGCCTGCTGCCCTCGCTCAGTGGGGCAAATGAAGCATGGCCGGAGGGTAGGGATAGGGTGAGGGTCTGCCTTAGGGGCCCACTAAGCTTTTGCCCTAAGCTGGCCCTAGGAAAAAATCTGCTGTCTGCATGGAAGGAGGGTATTGGGTCCTTCTGACCCCCAACAGCCTCACCCCCAGACTCTGGCTGCCCAAACTACTGGGGGCCCATTCGCCCACCTTCCCCCAATGACATTAGGGCAACAGTGAAAGGAACCCTCCCCCCCAGTCTCAGTTTCCAGTTGGGCTTGCCACCTGCTGTTTTCTCAGTTCTGCCTACTTTCTTTAGGATCTGGGAATGTGAACTATTGTATTGTCTTTTCTACACCCCCTGCCTCTGGGCAGGATCCTGCCTGTGAGTGTTCGGAGCCCAGCAGAGCCTGGAGCCCTTTCATCCCAGGCCAGCCCTGGCTCCGTTGCCCTTGATCTCCCCACGCCCCTCATCCTGCACTCCAAACTGTGCCCTCGGGACTCTGCCAGGGCAATGACTGGGACATCGTGCCCCTCTCCTCCCAGGGAGGCAGGGGAAGAGGTGCTGACAGCTGAGCCAGGCCTGGACTATGTCTGTGTCCAGCTGGGGCTCCAGGACGTCTGGCCACCTGGACTTGGAGCCAGGCTAGAGAGTGAGGCACTTGGGGTGGGAGGGAGGCCCCGAGGTGCTGGCTGAGCAAAGCTGCCAAAAAGTAAGTACCGGAGACTCTGTTCCAAGTCTGTAATATATCATATATCAGGGCTGAAGTGAGTTCAGACAAAGGCCCCAGGGGTGGTTTCTACAGCCTGGGCTGGAGGCGTTAGCAAGAGAAAGGAAGAGACAGGATGGCCAGGGAGAGGGGGAAGAGGCCTGGCAAATGGGGCAGACTAGAGGGGGAGGCGGGAGCAGGGCTGGTGAGATGGGGCTTTCCTGGGAAGCACTGAGGTGGCCCAGAGGCCTGGCCCGTGCTGTCCTCCCTGCTGGACCCTTATGTTTTTCCCCTTCTCTACATTATCTTCTTCCCTCAATTTTACATTATGCCTTTTATTTACTTAGTCGTTCACCCTTTTATTTGTAGTACCTGGTAAATGATGGTATAAGATCCAGCCCCTAGCCCTGACGGGTGTGGCTCAGCGGGTTTAGCATCGTACTGCAAATGGAAAGGTTGCCTGTTTGATTCAGGGCACATGCCTGGGTTGGGAGTGTGGGAGAGGAAACTAATCTGTTTCTCTCCCTTTTCCCCTCCCTCCCCCTCTCTCTAAAAACAAATAAATAAAATCTTAAAAAAAAAAAGGATCCAGCCCCTAATCTCCAGACACCTCAGGCTGTGGCAAGAATAAGGCAGATACAGAAGCTCACTTAAGGAAGCAGGGACAAGTGTCATGTGATGTGCACATGTGGCTGGAGAACAAAGGAGGGAGGCGGGAGCCAGTAGAAGAGGGAAGCGGGAGGGATGATCATATTGGAAGTGACCTCTGAAGAAGGAGTGCAGTTTGGGGAAGGGGGGGCAGAGAAGTGTTACAGGTCAGGCGAAGGGCACAGTGTGAGGGACAGGCCGAGGGAGCCCTCCGTGGGGTGGGGGAGCTGGCTAGGAGACTGCACTCCTGGTGGGTTTCTTCTGGACTCAATGGGGAGTTGACTGGAACTGATTTAAGACAAGTCAGGACTTTGGGGACAACCACCAGGTTGTGCCCTGGGACCCCGGCCCTGTGCTCAGCAATGCAGTGAGTGAGCCAGAAAGGAAGACACAGTCCCTGCTCCTAGAAGCTCGCAGTGAGGTCAAGGAGATTAAGGTAGTGGCATGAAACCATTCAGTCACCCTGCCAGAGGCAGGGACCTGGACTGGACCCTGGGAGCACATGGAGTGAGCCACAGCCAGACCCACTGGCTGGTTTCTTCTGTGGAGCCCCACGACCCAGTCTCCTTCCCACAAGCCCCGAACATCAGGATAAGCTGCTGTGATATGAGTCTTCCGTTTGCTGCCTTCCAGAGTGACAGTCCACTGGGTAATGAGAGCTGCGCCCCACAGGCCACCCTGCAGAGTGTAAAGCACAGTCAGAGTCAGGGACAGGCTGTAACAGGGACTGTGTCTGGAGCTGTGGAAAGGGTTGTCACAAGGGGGATGATAGAGGCTGTAACAGAGACTAATAGAACTGAGACATATGGGTGATAGGGGCTGCGACAGGGCTACTATGAGGGGCTGTGCAGGAGTTGTCACAGAGACTGTGACAGGGACTTGGGCAGAAACGTGACTAAATCTGGAACCACAGTCAGAGTCAGGACAACAGCTCCTGAGCCCAGGCCTGCACTCCCACAGGGCACCAAGCAGTTGGCGGTGACAGCAGCAACACGCAAACACAAGGGGCCCAGCCAGGCACAGGCATCTGCACTGCCAGCAGGCTGACGCTGCCACACAGAGTGTGAGCGTGGCAAGGGAGGCTGTCGCACCTCCCCACCACCCCTACTGGCTCTGGCACGCACTCCTGACTGTCCATGGGCACGTTCCTGGGAAAGTTCAGATGGTAGAGTGAGACGAGTGGACTGACTGAGGCCCTGTGGGACTCCAAGACATTGCAAAGGGTCCCTGACTCTGCACAGGCTCCCCAAGCACAGCCAGCTGACTGAATAAGCAATGGGCCTTCGGTATGTTCAAACCACCATTTTTCTCATGTGAGGGTGCCTGTGTGATGAATAAAAAAACACCAGTTTGTTTCAAAGTATAACTGAACTTACAGTCACAAGAAGTAACATTCATGCAGAGCCAGCTCTGTGCCGGCACCATGCCAAGTGCTTAGAATGGATTAGCTCATGTAATCCTTGCTGAACCCTGTCAGGCTATTGGCGTGGTACCATCCCCATTTTACAGATGACTAAGTTGAGGCTGAAGAGGTTGACTAACTCGCCCGAGCTCCCACAGTTTGCAGGCAGCACGACGTATGACGCAGTCTCCCATCTTAACTTGCATTGGCAGCTCGCTCGATCACAGCTGCTATCATGTCAGCTATATTTTGAAATCTCGAAGTTAGAATTTTTTTTCAGTGAAAAAAGTTCCTTATACTGGACTGGCTGGGACCCACTGGGAAGCATTGCTTCAGTCCATGGGAGTGTAGAGACTCATGCGCTCTCTGTCCCTATCCCAGGCACCAGGCTGGGCGCTGGGGTGAGTGGGACGGTGTTCTGCCCTCGGAGAGCACAGGTAGCTGTAAGGAGTTCAGGGCCCTGCTTGTCATTGCACCTTTGGTCTTCTCACTGGCCAACGTGGGTCACAGACAGTTGCAGCCAAGCAGGTCTCGTTCTCCTCTCTCACTGTGCGGACTCTCCGGGCCTATTCTGATGGCCTCGCCTCCTCGCCTTATCACACTTCTTGGGTCATATTCAGAAGGGAAATTCTCGTCTAGGCCCCTGGAGAAGACAGGGCCACTCAGCCTCTGCACGAAAGGCCCCCTCTGCTGTTCTTGAGGGATGGCTCCGCATTCTCCCAGGCGCCCCCATAGTTGGGAGGTGAGGTGGCTCCTCCCTGTGGCTTCTCTACCACCCATGAAACTCCTGCCCACGTGCCCCTCTGAGGCTCCCGAGGTGTCATCTCATGGCTGTCGCCCAGAGATCATTCCCTCCTGGCTTTCCCTCCACCTAGGTCCTAGAAAGGGCTCCATATGCACCTCGGCCCTCACTGGTTTCCAGAGGCCTTCTTCTCAGCCTCAGCCACCCACCACCACGGCCGCTACGGGAACTGACCCTTCTGCACAAGCGAATGTTCCGGCTCAGTCTGCCCCCTGCTGCTCCCTGCCCCGCCCACACACACCCCTTCCCTTCATGCCTGCTCTTCCAGGGGAGGGCGCGCTCTGTCTTCCTGCACCCTGCCATAATCCCTTCCTTCCCTGCCTTGGACTCCAAAGTCTGCCACCTCAGCCTCCATCCCTAGTGTCCTCTACTCCTTTGTCTTGGACTCACGGTCCTTTTTCTTTGTCAACCTGGACATGCCAGCCCTTGATCAACCCAACCGCAGCCCTCTGAGGTGCATGGGCTGCAGCCGCCCTGCCGAGGCAGTGGGTGGGAGAAAGCCACACAGCTGCCCAGACTGTGCTGCTCAGGGTCCTCGCCTCTGCCGCCGGAGGCGCTGCCTGGCAACCCCCCTGCGCTTCACCATGGCTTCGCCCTCATCCCTTCCACCGGCTGCCGCTGCCCTGCACTTTCAAACTCTCCCTTCAGTGTCCTTCCCGTGAACATTTAACCGTGATTAAATCTCTTTTATCCCAAAAAGTTCCTCCTTAAACCCACTGCTCCATTCTCTCCTTCCCACTACATCTAATCTTCTTGAAAAGGTGGGCTTCACTGGCCTTCGGTTCTCAACTCCCACTCGTTCCTTCGATCCGGCCTCCCCACCCATCGTGTCTCCAGCAAGACCCAATCCACCTTTCATTCCCTGTTTGGCCTCTGCTGACCGACCTCTTCCCTCTATTGGAACATCCTCTTCTCCTTACTTCAGGGACATGTACTTTTCTGATTTTCTTCCCACAACTCTGGCCAGCCCCCAGTTTCCTTTGTTTGAGGGAGAGGGCCTCCGCACCTGCTGGCATTATTCCTGACTCAGTGTGTGCCTTTTTCTCTTCTGCGAGCTTTCCCTGGCCCCTCTCACCCAGGCCCTTGGCTTCGGTCCCCATCCATTTTTCCGCCCAGACCTCTCCCCGGGCTCCAGACCTGTTTATTCAGTGGCCTCTTACAAAAAGCTTGTATTCCACATGCTCTTCTCCCAAACCCCCTATTGTTCCCACTCAGGGAATGACACCACCATCCTCCCAGCAGCTGAAACCAGAAATACGAACATCACTCCTGACTCTCCGCCACCCACTGCCCACCACCAGCCATTTCAGAGGTCTTGCCGTTTCTCCTTCCAAAGGCCTCTCAAACACGTGCCCTCCAGACCATGTCCACCGACACAACTCCAGGTTACACATGTTTCTTGCCTAGGCTATGGCAACAGCTTCCTAACTGGCTAGAATCCATCGTCGGTGATGCTGCCAGAGTGGTTTTCCAACATGTAAATCTGGTCTTATCTGCTTAAGACTTTTTAATGACTTCCACGGGTCTTAGGATAATGCCCAGACTCCCTAACCTGGCAGAGCAGCTGCTTTATGGGCTGGCCACCACTACTTCCCCAGCCTTCCCTCCCACCAGTGACCCTCCTGCTCCGGCACTCTATGCTCGTGCACTCTGGCAGGCTTTCTACTTGGGGCTGTCTCCCCACGTTGACTCTGGGATACGAGCCTGCACCTGTGTCCAGTGCTCCTCTCTCTCCGGCCGTGGCCGAGCCCAGCGTGCCGGTAAAGGACAGCAGTTACGATAAATGGAAGAGGGACAAGGCAATGAGCGTGAAGATGCTGCTGCCATCAGCACTTGGGAGGGAGGCAGACAAGGTCAGCTGGGGGGCCACAGTGGAGGAGCCTTTGCTGGTGACCGTCTCGGTGACCAACTGTGGGGCTGCTTTGTCCCTCTCAGAGGCTTAGCTAGGTGGCACCAACTCGCCACCCACTCTTCATGTGTGCCCTGGACCGGAAGCCTGATTTCCATTATGTGACACTTGGTTTGTCAGGCTGAGGCTCTGAGCCTTCTGGTGTGGGTACTATCCCTCCCCAATATCAGCATCTATGAGCATCTATAAATATGCACGGAGGCTATTTGCCTAAGCTGGGAAGGTGGTTGGAGGCTAGGAAGAAAGAAGGGAGCAGTGTGGAAGATGCTGAAAAGGCATCAGCCCCTGGGGCCACATGAGTCATTGTCCCCAAAAATGAATCCTAATTCCTTTAGGGTGTTACCTCACATGACAAAAAAGACTTTGCCAGTGTGATTAAGGATCTTGAAAGTGGAGAGATGATTTTGGATTGTCCGGGTAGACCCCTTAAGAGGGATGCAGAGAGCGATTTGACACAGGACAAGAAAGCAGACTGTGTGACCCCTGAAGATGATTCCGGGCAGCTGGCTTTGAAGAGCCACGAGCCAAGGACCCCGAAGAACGCAGCACTCCAGGTGGAAAGGGCGGGACATGTTTCTCCCCTAGAGCCTCGAAAAGGATCACAGCCGGCCAACACCTTGATCTCAGCCAGTGAGACTGATTTCGGACTTCTGGCCTCCAGAACTGTGTGAGAATAAATATGCATTGTTTTAAGCCAACAGGTTTGTAACAACAGGTAATTTCTTACAGCAGTCATTGGAAACTAATCCAGTCCCTTTGCCCTTTCTCTCTGTCCCCTCTGTGTGAGTGAGTTCATCCCCTTTGTGTCAGCACTGAGTTCCGACGCTGTGCAGTAGAGGAGGCCCTCCTCCTCGCCTCTGCTGGTTCCAGGGCATGGTGGCTGTGGGGACGTGGGAGCAGCAGTCACACCTGGGTCACTGCGCAGCGGCTTTGCTGTCAGCAGGCACTGAAGCAGAACAGGAGAGGAAGAGTCCCAGAGAAGCCATATGGGGACAGTGGCCGATAGGGTGATGCTTCAGTGTGTGTGGGCTGCTTTTTTGTGTCACAGGAGAAAAAGGGCAGAGGTCTTAGAGGTGCAAGAAGAGAAACGGCAGGATCTTTGGAGGATGAATGTTAATGGAACTTTATTTATAGCCCCAGACTTGAAGAGTCTGATAACATTTATGTTAGGTTGCTAGCTGACTGCTCCCCTCCTGCCTTGCAGTAGGTGCCTGATTAAGCAAATAATGATTTCCAAACTCTTTTCACCCCCTTCCTAATTTCCATTCAGTTTTATCTTCTTCTTATAGCCTTGAAGGAGCACTTTCTATATTGGAGAGAGTATTCTCTTTTCTATTACTTATTGCTACAGATACTCATTTTCCACTCCCTGTTTGTTACTGAGCTTTTGTTGTGGGGTATTTGCCATGCAGAAATTTTCATTTTTATGCAGTGAAGCATGTCAACCTTTCTTTTATGATCCCCTGTCCTAGATACCATACTTTCAGATCTCTTCCCCACCTGAAGAAATATTCACTTACATTTTCATGTCTATAAATATATTTGCATATATAGCTATAGTACATCTTTCCCCTATTAATCAGCCTCTTTTCTCATGCACTACATTTATATATGTATACAGATATGTCTGGATTCTATATTTGTTTCATGATTTACTTCCCTATTCCTTTTCCTAATCTACTTCTCTCCCAAAAATTACTGCAAATATACTATTATCTATAAAGAAAAGATGAAGGAATCTCCTCTATGGCTCATCTCCTTCAGAATTATCCTAGTTATTTCTCCCCAGATTAACTATAAAATTTTTTGATTGTGTTAAAAATCATGTTGCTGATTTGATTAGGATTATGCTGAATTTATAAATTAATTTAGGGGAGATAGATACCTTTTTATCACGGTGTCTTCCCCTCCAAGAGGAAAGTCTGTCCAAATTTAAATCTTCTTTTGAGAATCCTGCCGTGGTTTCAGCCTGGGTACAGTCTTCCCCTCTCTCTCTCTCTCTTTCCCTCTTTCTCTTATTTTCCATTTCTGTCAAGTTGGGGGAGGGTATTTTGTAAACCTGCAATTAAACCACTGTGATTCACAGAAGTCTTTAGATTTTCACTGAATTGAGGGCAAAGGCAGAGTGACGAGCTGAAGCCGTGGGTATGGGTGAAATCTTGAAGGAGAGGAAAGGCTAAATGAGAGGAATAGAACCTTGCGAAGTCCAGCATTTATGGGGACAGTGACTGACGATGTGGATGAGAGAGCACGTGGAGGGAAGAGGGGAGCCAGCAGTGATGTGTGAAGTGAGCCGGGGGGGGGAGGGGCAGGTTCGGGAAGGACAGTCGGTGGAGGCCAGAGTTGCTGGGGTTGTGGAGGATGATTGTGACGGAGCCGTGGGCTGTGAGGGTTGTGATGGGTTAGCGGTAAGGTGACCATATCATGTAATGTTTAAACTGCGGCCCCACTTGTAGAAGACTCTGGGACAAGAGAGATAAACCACAGTTATTCTCGGCGAACTGGAACCCATGGTGCCTCTGGTTAGTGGAGACCTCTGAGAAAGTGTCTCGGTGGATGATGGCCAAGCTGCCCATGTTGTGTGGGTTGACGAGTAAAGGCTGTGAGAACAGACTGCTCATTTTAGAGGTTTGGCCAGAAGGTAAGAAGAGAGTTGGGTTGGAGCTGGAGGGAAATTAAGATTGGAGAAGTGTTTATCAGCTTGTTTGTTTTCTAGGCTTGAGAGATTTGTCTGTCGGGGAGGAAAAGTACCAATAATGGAGAGATTCAAGATGCAAGATACAGAGGAGATTATTAATAAAGGAAGGAGATGCAAGAGGGGAAGGAAGCGATATCAACGGCTCATGGAAAGCACACGGGTAGCCTGGAAGAGAAGGAATGGCAGTTCTTGATGTGAAAGGCAAATAAAAGAACATACGACAGCTCCTGGAAAGCTGATGGAGCTCGTTTAGCTTCTCAAGAATGGTTACTGAGAAGAGAGTGGGCAAGTCTGTGCAGGCAGCGGGCGAAGAGCCTCCAAAAGGAAAGGACTGGAAACACTTGACCCCTCCTTTTGGATCAGCCGGGTTGTATCCTCTCTGATGGACGGAGATGGTTCTGAATGGGGTGCACTGGTGGCAGCTGCCTAGACAGATTGCCCAAGTTCAGTGCCGGGCCCTAAGCTGACAGGCTTTCGGCTGATGTGCGTCTGAGGCTGAAAGTCTCTCCCATCCTAGGCACTTGGGCGCATTGGGGTCTTCTTCCACTGCAGAACTACCTTAGAAAACTGGACCAGTGAGGACATCACCGTGTTGGTGGAAAAAGATGCTAAGACTGTGCAGGACCAGATTCTACGGGGACACATTGGGGTGGCAACAGAAGCCACAACTGATCAGAGGCTTCAGTGCTCTTGCCACCTGGCTTTGGGTAAACTAGTCTTTTTGAGGAAGTCCTTGATGTTCTTGGACAATTCAGGGTAGAGGAAGAATCCCAAAGACAAATGCTGTATTTGTTGTTATTTTGAATGGGCCTGAATGGTTAATATGAATATTTACCTTATTTGTATCCCAACTTGATAAAGCAAGTTTATTTCATAGAGTAGTATGCAGCCATTCAAAGCGATATTGGAAAATAAAATAAACAAATTTGATGACATGAAAAATATCCAGGACATATTAACTGGAAAACTAGTATAAACACAACAATCTGATTTTTGGAAAGAATATGTAATATATCTATATATGGCCAGATATAAGACTGTGAGAATATATATCAGTTAGCAGTGGTTGTTTTTGGGTGGTGGAATGTGGAAATGAAGATGATTTTTCTTTTTACTTATCTTTATTTTCTAAATTTTCTATGATGTGCTTGTATTGCTTTTTTTTTTTTTAGCAAGCTAACATTTTTAAAGGCTTGCTAAGTAGCCATGGGACCCAAGTTGAGCCTGAAGGAGGCGTGTATCAAGGGACCACTGCACGAGGCTGAGGGTACTCCTTCCACCTGCACTCAGCAGCTGCCCTTTCCAGAGGGAGAATCCCCTGTCTGGATTGAGCAATGCACCTAGCCTAGTGCTGCTCTGAGGTGACCCGTGGGACACACCCAGAGAGAGCTGCCCTAGTTTGGGGTTCCACAAGACAGACAGCCCACCATCCTTGAGCTGGCCCTTTCCATCCTGGTGACATGAATGGAAATTTACCCCTCCTCTTGACCCTGCAGACAACAGTCTGGAGCCCAGATGGGCCCAAGACCAAAGGGAGAGAAAAGGGTTTAGGAAGACTGGAAGAGTCAAGGGCTTCTTAGAAGGAATGGACTCCTGTGTGCTGGAGCTGTGATTCTGGTTATACGAATACCATGTTTACCACACTGCATGAAGCTGTGGTTGGACCAACAGGCAGTGGGCAGAGGAGTGAGGACAGTGCTAGCATCAGATGTTTTCCACAGCTGTGTGGGGGAAGGCACATTGCCAGACCAGAACCCAGCCCTCAGAGGCATGGCCCTTTCAATTTTAGCCAGAGTCTTTGATGAGTCCTCCACAGCATCCAATATTAAATTAGATGTTGAACACACACACCCTGGCCTGGGTTGTTGGTCCATCCTCCATTTACCAGTTAGTCTGACTCAGAAAAAGCCCTTCAGGCAGGTGCTGAGCTCAGAGATCTTGTTCCAAGTCAGCCCCATTGGAGTGGAGCCCAGTAACGCTTTCTACCTACATTGGGTGGTGTGTCAGGCTGTAGCTGATGGATATAAGTAGGTCTCCACTGGACCACATCAGGTGTCACCACCTGCCCCAATGGAAGCCTGTTGGACAGCCCAACTTCTTTGCTCAGCAGGGCCGTCTCTCCCAGGAAAGGCACATTTGCTGAACAGCAGCAGGAGTGAGGTGGGGCAGGTGTTGTGGGCCGGGCCTCCCCTTGTCCACCTCCATGCCCATGTATGTGAAGATTCCTTGCCATCTCTGGTACCCAGTAGCTTTCTCTGAGCTTCCCATGAAAACAGCAAAGGAAGCACACGATTCATCTCTGACTCATGCACAATAGGCATTCCGTAAATATTTTTCGAATGAACAAATGAATGCAAGAATGAATCAATCAATTACCTAGTTTGCGGGCACAGTGGCCTTACATGGGTGGATGAGGAGATAGACTCTTTTCGACCAGGGACGTGTAGATAAAAATACCTATGGTGCTGGGCCATGAGAAAAAAGGACTGAGATGCCAAAGTTTGTGACTGTGATTCAGAAATGTTAAGTACAGTGTATTAATCATTTTTATGTATTAATCATGATACTTTAAAAAGCTGGTCCTTGGCACTGGAACAGCACATGATCAAGTCCAACCAAGTCCAAGTTTCAAATGAGAAAACTGAGGTCCAGGAAGAGAAGGGAATGTCCAAATTCCACTAGGCTGGTGGAATTAAAGCAGGGTCAGGTGTCTTGGTTTCCAGCCCTGCTTGCTAGAGTGGTTTGGGACCTGCTCTGGGGTGGGAGAAGGGGCAATTTCTCTTATAAATAAATATTAGTTGGGCACCTACTAGATGCTGCATATCTACTACGTGCCAAGCAAGTTGCTAGGTGCTCGTGATATAACGGTGGACAGCATAGTGCCTTGACAAGACAGGAGACAGGCAATTATGATAAGGAAAGAGTCCCCAGCTTTGGGAACCCAGAATTTGGGTGAAGGGTCTATCGGTGGAGCTCGCAATGGGGAGTAGACACTCCACGCACTTTATGTAGAGCCTTTTCAGGGCCGCCCCCAGCATTCTCATGCCCTTCTGTCTCTTGCCTGCCTGCCAGCAGTCAGCTCCAGGGGCCCAGGCACCCAGATAGGAGTCACACCTCAGAGGCTAAGGGGACAGATAAGCAGGACAGGCTGCTCTGAGAGAGGGGGGCCTCCGGAGGCAGTGGCAAGCTCCAGGGAGAGGTCCTGAGAAGGAAAGGACTTGCCATCCTGTTTGAGGGGTGGTAGGGAGATGGTGTGGACCCCATGGCAGAGGCTTGAGCTCCAGGACCCTCCCAGCAGACACTTGCACCCCCAAGCAATGAGTCTATGTTCTGCTGAAATTCAGTCTCTTCTGGGGAAGTTTGGAGACAGAGGCAGAGATGGAGAGAAATATCCATGTTCATCCTCTCCTCCTCCTCCTCTTCCTAGTACCAGCAGGAGGGTTAACCTAGACAGGGACCTTTGTCTTAGGAGGGCCTCAGGACAGGGAAGGCGTATTCACACCAGGCCATGGAGGAAAGCTTAATAAAGAATATCGACTCAGGGAGACCAACAAGAGACAGCGCAGCCCTACCCTCCTCCTCCCACTGAGAAACAATAAGAATCAGCTTCCACCTCTGGGCCTAAAGGAGCAAATTGAAGGAACAGCTACTGGAACCTGAAGCGAGGAGCTCTCCAGAGAGGGCCCCTGAGGCCTGGCGGAGAGTGTCACAGAACAAATACCCTCACCTCTTTCTCCCTGCCCCTGGTCTTCAGTGGTGCCTCCAGTGGCCAAATCCAACCAGAGGCCCGAGGGCAAGGAAACTCACTGACACAGTCCCTGAAAGTCAGCTTCTGGCCACAGAGAAAGGTGGAGAAGCGTGGACAGTGGCTCTGGAGGGCTGAACTGAAGATAGCCAGCTCATCTGACTACGTGAGGGATGCTGGGCTGAAGTAATGAGCATGACAACCCTAGGAAGCAGGCATTATTGTCACCCTAATTTTAGAGAGAAGGAGTCTGAAGCTCAGAGAAGTTAAGGAAATTACCTTAACCCTCAACTAGTGAATGGTAGAGATGGATTTGAACTACGACAGCCTGACTCCATGCTGTGATGATCTATATCTTGGTTCAGATTCTGTTTCTCCAGTAGAACTCTCTGCAATGCTAGGAACATTCTATACCTGCACTGCCTAAGGCAGTAGCCATTAGCCACACATGAAATGTGACAAGTGTGACTGACTGAGGAACTGAGCTTTAAGTTTCCTTTAACTTTAATTTATTTTAATTTGAGTGGCTGTCCTGGCTGGGTGTCTCAGTTGGCTGTAGCATTGTCCTATACACCAAAAGTTGCAAGCTCGATCCCCGGTCGGGGCATGTGTAAGTGACAACCGATCGATGTTTCTGTCTCTCTCTTTCTCCCTTCCTCTCTCTGTAAAATCAATAAACATATCTTTGTGTAAGGATTTAAAAAATTAATTTGAATGGCCACATATGGCTCCCCTATTGGACCACACAGGTGTACGTCTCACTTTGTTTAGCCATTGGACCTGGGAAGGAAGAAATGCTACCTGTCTCGCTCTGCAGCTTTAAAACTTTGAGGAGGGTGGACTGAATGACAAGATCACAGGGATACAGGCTGGGGTAGACATGGGCTGAGAAAAGATGTGGAGGCATTCAGCTCTCCTCCCCCATCTCGGGCTGAAGAAGCTCATTACACAGCCTTCCTACCCTCATCTAGGCAGAAATAACTTGGAGGTAGGAGAGCAAGATGCTGGGGGGAAGGGTCCTAAGGGAAAGGCACAAAAGATGCTCAGTTACCATCCCCGGATAGCTACACTAGTCAAAATAATTGAGCGTGGTGGGACTGCTTGGCCTGGGACAGGCCTATGAGCACTTTTTACACTTCTTGATCATGAGTTCTGATCAAGGGCTCCTGGGGTTCTGTGTACTGTTCCAGGATCGGATGGGGGAGGCAGGGCTCCGAAGCCCCTGAAATTGTGTGCAAAACATTGCATGCTTACACAATTGTTTTTGTTTCTAGAAGGTCTACAGGCTCCATCACAAAAGACCCTTATCCAGGTGTCTGAAGGAAGTGCCTCCAGCTCACCTGCCCCCTCCCCTAAGGCCCCCCTTCTTCCTTTGGGTTTCTTCCACTCTAGTGGTTCTGCAGGCAGTCTGTCCCCAGAGCCAGCAGGGGCCATGTACCTCTTTGCTCACCCGGACACAGCACCACACCTCTGTCGACTGCCCTATTTAGGAGCACTAAGCTGACCACAGGCAGCATACCTGCACCAGCTCCTCCAGAAGCAGCCAGGCTCTCAGGTGTGGTGATGGCAAAAGCCCTCTGAGCCTATAGGCTTCCTGGAAGGAGCATGAATACTGGGGCTAAAGCAGGCTTGCACTGCATCCTGGATCTGTGCCTCCTTGACAAGGTATTGAGCCCCCAGGAGACTCAGTTTCCTCATCTACAAAGTGGGGGGAATGATGCTTCATTATAGGGATTTCACGGGCTGTTCACTGAGGTAATGGTTGTCAACTGCCATGCCCTCAATATGTGTTAGCCGTTATCTGGCACAATTGGATCCAGAAATTATCTCTCCAGTGTCCCTGGCAGGAGGTTGTCCAGCTCTGCCTGGGGATCTGCTGCCTCCTGAGGCGGCCAGCCCCTATTTGGGCAGCTTTGGCTGTGAGAAAGCCCTATGTCAACTAGGAAATGTTTGAGTTGAAGTGGGAGAAATTCAACTCAAATGGCTCACCATAAAAGGGAATTTATTGGCTGAAGAAATTGGGAAGGGTAGGAGTGGACATGACCTCAAGGACTCTAGAGATCCAAACAACGTTGTCAAGACTTTCCTTCTCTCCCTCCACGACTCTTGGCTGTTTCTCCATGCAGTGTAGCCAGTAACTCTCAGCACGTCCTGTCACCAGGCTGAACCAGGGAGAAAGATTTTTTTCCTCCCAGAGACCACACATAAATTCCCGGGGAAGGATGAAGACTGGCCAGCCTTGGGTCACAGATGCACCCAGAGTCAATTACTATGGACACAGCCATTGCGATTGGCTAGCCTTTGTCAACATGACCTGAGGAGGGGAGACTGTACTTCGAATGGTAGCCATATCGAAACCATACAGAGTATGGGAGGGTAGGATCCCCAAAGCAGTGAATGCTGTTTCTAGAAGCCTATGGAAAACCAGTGATATTCACTACTCTTATTCCTAATATTGAGCCTGATTCTCTGCCCCTCTGACAGCCTTCAGTCCAGCATGAGGCCTAGCTCTCTCCTCCTGGCCTGCACAGGACAAACTGTTCATCAGCTGAGCCAGCTCCCCCAGACATGGGAAGAGTCATGATCTCCCCAACATTCTTTTCTCCAAGCACAATGTTCTAGCTCCTCCACCTGACTGTATGACGGGTTCCCGCCCCAACTCCTCCTCCACTCCTGCACAGAAGACAGCAAGCAACCTGCTGGGAGCTGGAATGGGGTCAGACTGGAGATGTACCCATTGGAATGCCAGTGAAAATTTCGGAGGGCTTTAGTCTCTTTTGGTGCTGGTCAGTGAACCGGTGCTTCCTTTAGCTGCACAAGGGGAGCTGACCCGGGAGAAAGAGCAGAAAGGAGGAGAAGGTGGGTGGGAGGAGGAGGAGGCAAAGAAGAGGAAGGAGAGAAAATGGACAGTGGGAAAGAGAAGGGAGATAGGACGCAGAAGGAACAGTGACGAGGGGGTGACAAGGACAATGGGAAGAAAACGTCTGCTTTCTAGAAGCTGCTTTCAGGCTGGGAAGCACAATGAAAAACGTTAAAAGGCACCCAGCTTGTGTGGCTCAGACTATATATGCAGAAGGAGCTCAAGACTAGAGGCCATCCCCCTGGCTGGCCAAGGCAGTCTTCCTGGAAGAGGAGGCCTTTGAAAGAAGAAGAGGATTACAAAGTCTGGTTCTGGTAGTTTGCTGCAATACCACCTCTGATTGGCCATCTGGAGACCAGGGGGAAAGCTGGCGAAGGAAGGAGCTTCTGCTCTCCTTCCGAATTCTCCCTTTCCCAGTTGAGCTGCTCTACAGAGGTCACCCCTAGGCTAATGAGGAACCTTCCTGAAGTTTAAAACCAATTAAGCAACAACTGGCTTCTGATTAGTTGTTTCTCTTCGTGGGAATTTTAATGAACAGCCTCCTCTCCCCTCCCTACCCTCAAGCACCCTGAGGGTTAATGAGCTTTTGGTCTGCCTGGAAGAGCCCTCAGGGGGGGGGCTGGAAAGGCTAGAGAGGAAAAGGAGAAGGTGGTTAGGGTCAGCCTCTAGCAGCTTTCCACAGCATGGCCAGCCAGCTGCATTGCCCCTGACTTTTCAGAGTGCCACTGTGTCCCCAGGCAGGGGCTGCTCTCAGAGAGGGGGAGGCAAGGCTGAAGGCCAAGAGAGGCCAGAACAGAGAGGTGGTACAACACAGCCTGGGACTGTAACAGGGTGCAGCCAAGAGGGGGGCCCCAAATAGGGATTTGGAATGGGGCCCAGAACTCAGGGTGTCCAGGAAATATTAGAAAGACATATAAGATGTCCTCACCCCTTCCCCCACAGGTGTGGGTGGGGGGAAGGGACACATGCAGCAGGGCCATTGAGAGCTGTTTTGCATAGTAACAGCTTTGCAGCTAACCTCTGGCATGGTCATTTAACACGTCTATAACCTTTGACTGGTTACAGAGGTATTTTAAATAGCTGTGGCCAAGCTCTGAGCAAAGAGGATGGAAGTAACTGCTCCCCAAGACATAACTGGGAGGCAACTCCCCCTGGTTACAGCACCTGCGTGAGAGCTTGGAGAAGATTGGCTCCATGCCATGGGGCCCAGATTCACGATGGCAGCCCAGTAAACCTGGAAGGATATGAGAATGCCAGCAAGTGTAGCTGATTATGGGAGGCGTCGGAAATGGGGCTGCAGGGGAAGATAGGCGCCGGGATTTAAACTGAGACGCAGCAGCCATTGGAGGGAGAAACGCTCAGTTTTGGCAGAGTGGAGACTTCTGCAGCCATTGTGCCGAGAGGACCACGTGGCTTTGCCAGAGTGGGGACCCCCGCAGCATTAGTAGGGGGAACCACCACTGGCTTTAGCAGAGGTCCCGGCAACACAGCTGATGGTGCCGGGAACCGAGGGAGGCCTACCAGCCGAGCACTGAATACTGGGAAGAACCGGGGGCTGCCTGAGCCCGGACTTCTATTTCCTTTCCTGAGACACGGTACCCCAGACTGGACAAAGGGGGAGGAAGGACTGAGTGTGTTTGTGGGTGTTTTAAGGGACTTTAAGATTTTGACGAAGACATTAGGTCACTACTTTAATTCTGTATAGCATTAAATAAACATTTCCTTTCCTTTTCGCGAATCTCTGGCATTGAGGGATGTCTTTCCTATAAGGCGGCAGACATAACGAATCTGGGGAGTTCCTCTCTGTAACAGTACATTGCCCTTGCCCCCCCCCCCGCCCCGTGTTCTGTAACAGGACCACTAACAGCCCACTCTATCAAACGGGCTGAGCGTAACATGTAAAATGTTACCTCATGACAAAAGCTGGACATTCTGGGTGAGAGATGCATGACTAGGTGGGGAGTACCCAGTTGTGGGAAGACACAGAGGTGAGGACAGGGTTACCAGAGAAGGCAGAATGGTCAGCAGAACTCAGTTTTATGGAAATGTGTCGAATGATTCTAAACAAGTGAGCCCTCCACTCCGGCTTTCCAGGAATGCCGAGGTGCTGGCTATTCCTTGGCCTTCCTCTGGGGACTCTCCTGACCCTCCCGTGGGGAAACACAAGGGCAAGTCCACTGTAAGCCAAAAGGAGACAGGGGGAAGGGTAGTGAGCGTGCAGGAAGTGGCAGGGCACCACTTTCTTAATTGCCCTGAACTCTCCACAGAAGAACCCCAGCCCAACAGCTGTTGGACCCTGTTCAGTTACACACCATCCCCATTTCACAGGCAGCAAACCGAGGCCAAAATTCTCAGCCGTGTCTCTAGTACAGACAGCTGGGCATGCTGCAGAGTCTCAGGGTTTGGCTCTTTTTATTTAAAAACGGGCACCCTCTAGGGTCCTCCCTGGGACCTAGAAGCCCACGGGAGTAGCTAACCCAAATCGGCCCCTCAGGAGCTTTGCAGAACCTGCTGTTCAGCCAGGTATTGTTGGCCACTTCTGGCTGAGAAGGAAAGGCATGATGCTGGCTGGAAAAAGGAAAGGGGCAAACATCTCCTGGGTTCCACTGACAAAAGAAATAAGTATGGCTTTTTCTGTGTGTTCCTCATCACCATTTCTCTCCTCTTCTCCCTTCCCAGAGAGCCTTCTTCTCCTCTTCCTCTCCTTTCTTGTGCCTGTCTTGTCCATCCTTTCTTTCCTTCCCATCTATGTTGGCTCTGAGGGGTGTCTGGCTGAGGGTTCCAGAGGGCCCTGACCAGGCCCTGGCTGCCCAGTGATTCCCTGAACATCAGCCCTGCTGCCCAGGTCAGAGGAAGGGCATCATTCCTCTGGTACAGGGTTTGGGGCATCTGAGTGATGACAATTTTAGGGCAGCCACTTCTAAACCCAACCTTTTTGGCTTCTGTTTTGAGATCTTGGAGCCAGCCTGGTCCAGAAGTTTGGCTTCCAACCAGCACTCTGCAGCCCAGAGCTGGAGCCAGCTGTTTGAGGCCCTCAACTTCTCCTGCACTTGGCTCCGTGTCCCATCAGGCACCTAGGCCACTCTGGTTGGCTTCCCTGACTCAGCTTTCTGGAACATGCTGACTGTGTCTTCCTCATTCAGTGGTGATGGATGAGGAGATAGATTGGTCAGGTTTCTTGGTGGCAAGGGGCAGAACCCAGTTCAAATGAATTTGGGCACCAAGAGAGACTTTATTGGTAGATGTGGTGGTACCAAGTTGTCCTTTTTGAGAAGCCAGCCAGAGTCAGGGATGGGATATTGGCAAAAGAAGGGTTGAACAGTAAACCTAGGAAGTGTGGGGATACTACTGGGACTCAGGAATATTTCAACCTAACTCTTGAATGCTGCCAAGAATCTGTCATCCTCCTTACATCTCCATCCCTGTCTCTGCTTCTCTCTGACTATAGATCACCTTCCTACATGCCCCAAAATTCACCCCTCCCAACTTCAGCTCCTGGTGAGAAATAGGCTCTTATATCATGACCAGTTCAAAAAACCCTAGAAGTCTGGTTGACTCACCTTGGGCAGAGGTCTGCCCAAGGGCAGGGTAGCAACACAGCTGCACCCATGGGAACCCTATGGGTAGAAAGGGTAAAGGAGCAGTTTACTAGAAGAAGGGAATCTCTCCTCAGAAATTGAGAAGAGGGATGGAGAGACAAATCAGTAGGTATCTACTTTATCTGCTATCTCACCATGAGGGCTGTAGAATTTTTTGCAGATCCTGTTATAGAAGCCTCAGCCATTCTGGTTTGCTAGGACCACAGACAACTGGGTGTACTTTCTTTCCTTGTCCACAGCTCTTGGCCTGTCATCCTCACTCATGGACTGCTGTAGCCTGACACGCTGGATGCTGGCCCTGGTGACCCACACTTACTGTGTTGTCCTGGCATCCTTTCATCTTGGCCAACTTTACTTAGCAGTTAGAATAGAGCCCAAAGATACGGGCCCAGCGCTTGGAGTTAGACATACCTGAGTTTGAATTAAGTGCCACCACTAACTACCTGTTGGGTCTTAGACAATGTCATTGAGGTCCCATTTTACCTGTAAAAAATGGAGAAGATTATAGTACCTAACCAACAGGGTTATGGTACAGGTTGAAAGAAATGATGAACCAAGTTCTTGGTACACAGTAGGCAATCAGTAAGTGCAGCCTGAAAAAAGCTATACCAAGGTATGGAGTCTTTACAGCTCCTTTCAAACAGCAAGATCACTCACTATCTGACCAGGAGCTATTTGCAACAGGTGGGGGAAGGGTGATGGGAATTTTCTTCCTGTCCCAGGCCCCAGGTGCAGACTGAAGGAGAGAACCTCAGTCCCAGTCCCCACCTATGCCCGCGCCCTTCTCTTAAGGCCAACTCTGGGGAATCCTCTGTTTCCTGGAAGAATAAAAAGCCTCAGGCTTGGCCTCTTAGAAAATGATTCCTCAGAGCTTGTCCTGAGAATAGAGTGAATCAGCACTGGGAGACCCTGCATGGGACTCAGAGCACATTTGTCCTGAGGATGCTCCAGCTTCTAAATATTTTAGCCACGGGGAAAGTCCAGAACACAGGGTTCCACTGGCCCATGGTCTGCATCTGTGCTCAAATGAGCCTGTGTGGCAGCACAGGCTGTCCTTTCTGAGGTGCTGGCTGTGGCCACCATCGCCCCGTTTTGGGCCAGCATTCCTGAGCTCCTGGCTAGTAGGTATAGTAGTGATGGGGATGGGGTGCAACAAGGAGGAGCAAAGATGTGGGCACACACTTGTAAGCACACTCTCGGACACACACGTACCCATACATGTGTAGGCCCTTGTGTGTGGGGGCAAACACATGGCCAGGACCAGATGCCCTGCCTGAAGCCTCCCAGCTGCCAAATAATAGTAAGTCAGACAGCATTTGCAGAGTACTTACCACACGCTGGCATTGGGCTAACCACTCGATGTTCATTATTTCATTGAACCCTTTCCATGAATGACCTCGCTCCCCCAAGGTGGGCATTAGTGTCCCTGTTATTGCGATAAGGGAATGGAAGCTCCAGGATTAACTTGCCCAAGGTCATATAGAATGGGACAGAGCTAGCTAGCATTGAATCCCACATCTCTCTTGTTTTAAAGCCCTGCTACCCTGCTGCCCACCAGGTGTGGGTCACCAGGGCCAGCATCCAGCGTGTCAGGCTACAGCAGTCCATGAGTGAGGATGACAGGCCAAGAGCTGTGGACAAGGAAAGAAAGTACACCCAGTTGTCTGTGGTCCTAGCAAACCAGAATGGCTGAGGCTTCTATAACAGGATCTGCAAAAAATTCTACAGCCCTCATGGTGAGATAGCAGATAAAGTAGATACCTACCGATTTGTCTCTCCATCCCTCTTCTCAATTTCTGAGGAGAGATTCCCTTCTTCTAGTAAACTGCTCCTTTCCCCTTTCTACCCATAGGGTTCCCATGGGTGCAGCTGTGTTGCTACCCTGCCCTTGGGCAGACCTCTGCCCAAGGTGAGTCAACCAGACTTCTAGGGTTTTTTGAACTGGTCATGCATGATATAAGAGCCTATTTCTCACCAGGAGCTGAAGTTGGGAGGGGTGAATTTTGGGGCATGTAGGAAGGTGATCTATAGTCAGAGAGAAGCAGAGACAGGATGGAGATGTAAGGAGGATGACAGGTTCTTGGCAATGTTCATGACACAGACACAAGCTAACAGATGCAGTTTTTTAAAGGAGAGTTCAAAGTTAAGGAAAGATTCTCCAGGAAAACAACCTGGCTCTTACAGGTTTGGAGAGGACCAGCCTCAAAATTACCTGGTGGAGTCACTGAAAGTGCACGTTCTTGGGTCCCATTCCTTCCCTTCATATATTCCCTGTCCTCTAGGTATTGATTCAATGGGGTTGGAAGCCTAGGAGTACGCATTGTAACAGGCTGCCTAACTCTTATGGAGATAGCTTCCTTCCAGTTGTAAAATAATAATACTATTTATTGTAAGGTCTTTGAATTCATATGTGGTTCAGGACTCTGTGTTTTAATACATTCTCCAGGAGAGACCTATGTTCACTAAAGTTTGAAAACACTTGCTCACATGGAAGGTTTGAACACATGGCCTTCCTTAGGTCAGTCCCAAGGATCTGCAAAGAGAATGCCAGGGAATTCAGAGTCTGGAGTTTAGGGAAAAGGTGCACCCCCTCCAGCTTGCACTAGGCTCCTCAGGTTCCCCTAGGCACTGGGGACCCAGCCTCACATGGAGGAAGGAGACCCCACAGGTTAAGAGCAGTGAGCAGGGCGGGACTGCATTAACAGCTTCTGCAAGCACCCATACTCCCTTTGCTGCTCACCCAGGACCCTCTCCCTGGGAAGCCTGGGGCTGCGCCTGGCTCCCTGCTCATCAAGCTCCACCCGCACCATTCTGCCGGACTTACAAAGTTCTTCCAAGAATGTCCTCCCCTGGGTAATCGGACCCTCAGTTCATTGGCATTTAAAGAAATGTTCTTGACCTTTTCAGCAGTCCCATAAAATCACAAAATAGAACTCTAAATATTACTGTAGATTCCTACTTGCCCAGACCCTGGCAGAGACTAATTTTCCAGGCTAATTAAAGAATGAAAGAAAATAACAAAATTGTTACCCAAAAAGGTGCTCTTCTCAAACATCTCTCTTAGTCATCGTTCCATGAGGGCTCAGTCACCACCACCACCGTCACCACCAACACACCCTGCCCTCCATCGCCACTCAGGACCCAGCCACAGTTCACTACTGTCATCTGAGTCACTTCACCGCATAAAACATGCGGGACTGAAGCTCTTGAATCTTCACAGTGTGAATGGTTTGTTTGTGTTTCGCATATTTGATTCAGGGCCCCCTTCCCCCACTGCTCTGGAACCGGTGGAAGCAACAGTGAAGGCCCAACTGCTGGCTCTGGTGGAGAGGGGCACAAGAAAGCATGTCCTCTCTCGAGAGGAGAGAATGAATGTGTTAAAGACATTTTGAGGAAATCAAGAAAATTTGAAAATAGATTATATGTTAGATCTCTTATATTTACAGAGCTTGGATCAAGGTGTAGTTTCAATTATTTTTCCCACTGTTTTCAAAAAAAGTTTGTCATCTAAAACAAGAGTCTGCCAAGTCCACTTTGCAGGTCAAATCCAGCCCTTGGTTGGTTTTTGTATGACCCTTGAGCTAAAAATGGTTTTTACATTTTAAAATAAGAGCTTGGTTGAGCTTTAATTCACACATCATAAAGCTCGACTTTGCAGAGTGTACAACTCAATGGTTTTCAGCACTTTCATGGAATAGTACAACCATCACCACTGTTTAATTCCCCCCAGAGAAATCTGTAACCATTATAAGTTGCTCCTCATTCCCCCATCCCCAGCAACCATTAATCTACAATAGTCTGCTTCTCTGAATTTGCCTATCCTGAACATGTCACATAAATGGAGTCAGAGTATGTGGCCTGTCCTATCTGGATTCTTTAGCTTAGAATAATGTTTTCAAACCTCACCCATGTTGTATCATATATCATATAGGGGGACCCCCAAAACCAAGAATTATCTCCTGGAGGGTTGACCCCTAGTAGTATAGGCTTCTCCCACTGGGTGAGTGTTCTAGGAACCCACCTGTATCAGTGTACCAGCTGGCATTGTGGTGAGAGGCTGTGTCCAGCTTCAGTGAATTTTTTTGAACACTCAACATGTTTGCCCATTTCATGATGGTGGATTTACTAGCATACTTGCCCAAACCTCAGGTTGAGTGTTCAGCAGTTTTTGACCCCAAACAGCATGACTCCCATGCCCCACCCTCCCTATTCACCTGATCTCACCCCAGAGACGTTTTGCCCCCTGGATGAAAAAAGGCCTCAAATGTAAATGCTTTTACTGATGTGAAGAGGTGAAACAAACAAACAAACAAAATGATGGAAACAATAAAAGGCATCAAAATTGACGAGTTCAAAAACTGTTTGGAGCAGTGGAAAAACCATCTTGATAAGTACTTTGAGAGTTCCCGCCAAGATGGAAGCATAGGTAGCAACCCTTCACTTCCTTGCACAACCAAAAAGACAACAACTAATCTAGAATCAATAAATAACCAAAAGTGCCAGAAAATCAAACTGCTTAGAACTCTGACAACCAAGGAGTTAAAAAAACAACCAGACTGGTAAGATGGACCACACAGGCCAACTCAGAAAAACAGTGGGAGGGGGCCGAGGGGTGGGGCTGACTTAAGGGGATTCAAAGGTGGCTGTGGGCTAAGGCTGGGGTTGCTGCGGTGGGAGTTTATCCCAGTCTGACGTGAGAGTTCATTGAAAAGTGCACTAGACACTGTTGGTGGGACTGCAGACTGGTACAACCACTGTGGAAAACAGTATGGAACTTCCTCAGAAAACTAAAAATGGATCTGCCTTTTGACCCAGCAATTCCACTGCTGGGACTGTATCCTAAGAATCCTAAAACACCAATCCAAAAGAACCTTTGCACCCAAATGTTCATAGCTGCACAATTTACAATAGCTAAGTGCTGGAAGCAACCTAGATGCCCATCAG
>PVIA01007669.1:0-80555 GCA_004024845.1 Tonatia bakeri
CTTACTGAAGGAGAAGGAAGTTCTCCCAGGAAAGGAAAGCCCGCTGACTTGGACTGTAGCAGCGAGTGATCGGAGTCTCCTGAGATTTCCTGACCTTTCTGTAACTGCTCATTTTGCTACAGAGTCTTCACCCACTGGGCTGGGGCGACTTCTGCTGTGCATGGGTTGGGGGCCGTTGTCCAGTTAGTTCTGTGTGTGCCTTTCCTTAAGTTTGCATTTCATTCTGACATGGCTAAGATAGCCACTGGTGGTGCTAGAAAGTAATTTTAGGAACCGGAATGGAGAGCACATCTTCAAAGTAACTCTTTATTTTCTAAATCTCAAAATCAGGTACGTTACAGGAATATCAGAAGAGGATGAAAAAACTAGATCAGCAGTACAAAGAGAGGATACGGAATGCAGGTAAGTGCTGTCTTAAATGGAAATAAATCGTCTTCAAACTTTCCTCTTGTTGCTCATCATCAGTGTGATGAGGTCATGAGAACTGTTCTCCAAGGGGGGGATGTGTCTCAAATGTCCCGTGGCGGGGAGAGCTTTAGGGAAGAGAGATTTTAAAAAGGTGCAGTTATGTTAAACTGGTTCATCTTGTTTCCTGTGACCAACCACGGTCCGTAGCTGAGGTTGTTAGTGGTGGCTCCTTGCAGTCAGAATATTCCCCCCGCCCCCAGCTACCAGTGGTGACCCAAGAGCTGCACATCCTTTCCTGGGTCTGCATGGCTGGCTTCATGGACCGTCAGAGGAGCTGACGTGTAAAAGGATTGTAGGTTCTGCTGCTCTTTTGAGTTTGCTGCTTCTGATATTTTGTGCTCTGGGAGGGAAGAGTGACCCCTTGTTTTTTTCCCAAGTTTTATTTGGAGAAAAATATCCTTTTTGTCTGTTGCACACAGTGAATGTTTTCATTCAAGAGGTTCGTTGAGCATCTGCTGCGTCTAAGCCCTGTGAGCAATATAAAGTGGTGTTAGACATTGTCCTTGGCGTAAGGAAACTTCTGTTTCATTGACAACAGGTATCTAAAGGTGTAAATGAAGGAACATTGTAAGTTAAATAAATAGAGAATCCAGCACCACGTGAGACGTGACTGTTTTAAAGTGTGTAAACACAAATCCCTGTGCTTACAAGAAATCTTTGAGTTAAATTTTGAAGCTCCCCATCAGCCAGCATTTTCATTGCCAGCGTGGTGTTTGTTCCTGCAGTGGTGAAAGTAATGTTGGGTTTTAAAATGAGGTCTGGGTGCCCCTCCTTGGGCAGCTGTCCTCTGCTTTCCCTTCCTGTGACTTTCCAGCTTTCTGATGGTGGGGTGCTTCCTTCTCTCCCTCAGTGAGTAGATGTTCCGTGGACCCCGGCAGACAGAGAAGGAACTGAAGGGTGTGGGGGGTGCTGGAACAGTGGAGATGCAGCCCTGAGCCTTCTGCCCGTCCACATCCCTCCTGCCCCTGTGATTACCTGCACTCCCCCGCTCCCGCCCCGCCTCCCAAGTTCCTGAGGCATGTCCTTGGAACATCTTTAAAAGCAGTTCTTTCCCTGGAGTTCCCTTTTAGCGGGAAAAGGAGGTGGCGAGGTGGAGAGAGGTCCTAGGTCTAGGTTTTCCACTGCTTTAGGTTTTATGCTTTCAAGCAGGTATTTACTCTCGGAGCCTCAGTTTCCCCATCATAGAGGGGAACTCACCTCATGGAATTGGTTTAAGATGTAAGTAAGGAAAGAAAATTGATGTGAGCCATTTTTCTTAAGCCAGAACTGCAGGGTGGGTATTGAGCTGTCTCTCCTGTCCTTGTATAACCTTTCCTAAACAGCCCCTGCCCTTATAAGAATGCAGAATAGCACCTAAATCAGTCATGTCTTGAGCTTTGAAAAGCACATTGCATGCAGAGATAACCCACCTGCTTTAGTTGTGTCTGTTGTTTGGCTGCTTTAACTTAAACCGCCACCACCAACTCTAAGTGCTAATTGTCAGTGTGACTTGTTGGCGCAGGTGTGACTTCTCAGAACGGCACAGGCTTCAGCTGTCTGGCTCGTTCCTGGTGGTCCAAGTGTGACGCAATCATAGGGGTGAGCATGTTGGGCTGGCTGTGCCTGTGCTCGTGTGCCCAGAGCTTCCCAGTGAGCAGGGCTTTCGGGGTAGGGGTGTTTAGAAAATGATAAATGGCTTGTCCCTTTGCTTGGTTAATTTTCTTATTCAATAACTGTTATTTCACATCTGAATTTTTAATCTGGAGTCCCTGAAACTCAAAATCTTATGACATGTGGGAATGTGCATATGTGATTTTTTAAAAAGACTTTATTTATTTAATTTTAGAAAGAGGGAAATGGACGGAGAAAGAGAGGGAGAGAAACATTGATCAGTTGCCTCTTGCACGCCCCCAAATGAGGACCTGGCCCGCAACCCAGGCATGTGCCCTGGCTGGGGATCGAACCTGAGACCCTCTGTTTCACAGGGTGGTGCTCAGTCCTCTGAGCCCCTCCAGCCAGGCATATGTGATTTTTAGTGGGGTAATGGATCCATGGGGTTTATCCGATATTCAGAGGAGACCACAGCGAAATGTGAATAGGCCCCCTGGAGTTGTGGATCTCCAAACAATCTCTGTGGACCTTATGTTGCAGCTCCCGTGTCATCCAGGGAGGGTTAGAAGCCGGGGATCCATTTTATTCTAAGTCCCAGGTTTGCTGAGGGCCTTCCAGTCTAGTGGCAGGAAAGCTGCTGGGTTAACATTTGCTAATTGCTTGGCACACAGTGGGTGCTAAATAAGCTGTTGAATACTGTGGGGTCGATACTTTCAGTTGTCTGAGAGGGGTGGGTCAGCAAAGGGTCCTTGGGAAAGGCCTGGTGGAGGAGGCTGCATTAGATCTGAAATTGCTGGTGGGGTCTGGCCCTGAGGAGGCTTGGCAGCCTGAGAGGAAAGCTAGGAGGGCTCAGAACCTCTGCCCTCTGAAATCTTGGGGACTGTCCTTCCTTCTGCCACACAAAGCCCTCCACACAGCGCTTCAGAGACACAGCGTTGGCTCTGCTTCTGGAGCAAGTGCACTGCTTCCTCCCGGCCCGCCCTGCCCTGCAGGACTGTTGGGGGCTCGTACTGATCCTCCTGGCCCACCCTGCCCTGCAGGACTGTTGGGGGCTCGTACTGATCCTCCGGGCCCACCCTGCCCTGCAGGACTGTTGGGGGCTCGTACTGATCCTCCTGGCCCACCCTGCCCTGCAGGACTGTTGGGGGCTCGTACTGATCCTCCTGGCCCACCCTGCCCTGCAGGACTGTTGGGGGCTCGTACTGATCCTCCGGGCCCACCCTGCCCTGCAGGACTGTTGGGGGTTTGTACTGCGTGAGAGAAGGGATAGCTTTTATTTTTATTGCGTCAAGGTAGTGTGGTTCCTGCTGCTTGTTTTTGCCCTTGGGCAGAACTGCCAGAGCTGATGCTGTTCAGGGCCAACTTTTAAGTAGACACAAGTGCTTCTTGCTTCCTTCCCCTTCATGTATATCAGCACTTTCCTGATGAAAACATTTGCTCTGGGTAATCGTGCCTTCAGAAAGCAATTACTGCTTCTAAATGAATCCTAACACACTGTCTAAAAAGGTGACAGCCTAGCGAATCTAATTGCACGTTTTATCTCTTTCAGAACTCTTCCTCCAGCTGGAAGTAAGTACCGTGGATCTTCGGGGTTCGTAGATGCTTTCTCAGTCTGGAATCTTGCTCTTGCCCTCCCAATTGGGGGCCTTTCCTTCTCTCACCAAATAGGTAGTTGGGAAGCCTCCAGCTGGAAGCCTGTGTCACTGTTCTGTTTGAGGAAAGGACATTGGGTCTCAATTCAGAACCTCGGTCTACTCCTTTGTTTGTTGGGCAGCCTCTGCGTGCTCAGGGGACAAGGGGACACTCACCTCTCACGGCTTTCTTGTTGACTTTGCTCTCTCAGTGAAGCCACTTGGGAGTGTGTCTGAACTCTTAAGGGCCTAATAATGTGTTACATTGGTCCTCGAAGGAGCCCGGTTTCTGAATTGGCTCAGTAGTTGAGTTTTACAGCTGAGACTCTGGGTTAGCAGGGAAGACGGATTAAAAGTTTCCTTTCACTCAGCAGACGTCTAGTGCTGGTTGTGTGTGCAGTTGCGGGCCTGCGTCTTGAACGACACGCTGCTCCTGGGGTGGCTCGTGTGCGTGCGTGTCTGGGGGGCGGTTGGGGGGTCGTGAGTGCATTAGGGCCACAGAGTGTGAGCAGATCGTGACGTATCAGGGCCCCATTATGGGAACCACTTCAGTACGGAAGTTGGTGCAGCACACGCAGTCACAGCCTGCAGGGTCGCACCGTCTGCAGCCATTGCCCCGTCAGCCCTCCGGGGGGATTTAGAAAGCGGATGTTTTTGCAGTTTTTACTTACCGTAATTTCAGCCTTTGAGTGCTTTGGGTGTAGCCACCTAATAAGTGATCTGCTGTAGTTGCTCTTTATCTTGCTGAGCGATCTTGACTCAGTTAATTTTGAATACAGATATTTCACCTAGAATGTACTATTTTCCTTGGATACTGTGTCCTTAAAGGACACATGAGCCATAAAATACAGACGTGGAACAGAGGAGATACCCGAATAGCCAGTGAGGCATACTCGTGAAAGCGAGCGGAAGCCGTGTGGTCCGAGTTGAGGCGGACATCGGAAAACGGGTGTCCAGGGGCCCCGCCGCCGCGGCTGTGTGTGTGAGCGCAGCCCTTCCTCACGTTTCGGGAAAGGCGTCTGCTGTGCTCTCGGGCGCAGGGCCGTTCCGGGTGGGGCCCTGGCCGCCAGGCCCATGCGCCCCTGTTCTGTGTTTCCGTTTTGCTCAGACCGAGCAGGTGGAGAGGAACTACATCAAGGAGAAGAAGGCCGCCGTGAAGGAGTTCGAGGACAAGAAGGTGGAGCTGAAGGAGAGCCTGGTGGCCGAGCTGGAGGAGAAGCGGAAAATGATCGAGAGCGAGAAGCTGACCATGGAGCTGACCGGAGGTGCGAGCGCCAGCAGGGCCTGGGGGTCCCGGGACGGGCTGGGGGGGGGGGGGTCGGCGCTCCTGTCGGCCCCTCCCGCGTGCGTCTCCGCTCCTCATCCGAGCGGAGCAAGCCAGGAGGAGAGTGGGCTTTGACACGACAAGCCAGATTTCTAATTTCGCCTCGTAATGGCTGTGTGACCTCATTCAAGCCACTTAACGTCTCCGAGCCTATTTCCCCCTCTGTGAAATGGGTTGATCACACCCTGTCTCACACGATTCTGGTTAGAAATGTGAGGCCTGCTACAGTGCCCTGAACATAGCAGGTGCTCCATCGAATTGGTAGACCTTTCACAGCAACTGAGACCTCTGGCTTATGCTCTATTTAATTTAATTCTTGGGTCAGCTGCCATTCCTGTCTCGTTTATATTCACAGATTACCTACCTGAGTCCCAATGCTGCTTTTTTTTTTTTTCCTTTTTTTCAGTCTGCCTTAATTACAAAAAAGACCTTGTCATCCCTCGACCTAGATGTGGGAACAAAGGCTTTGGGCTGTGTCATCTGTGCTATTAGATCCCTTCTCCCAGGCCTTACTGTGAACCTTTCAGAAAGAGTTGATGCGATTTCAGCAAGGGTGGCCAAGCTGAACTCCTTTCCTGAAAAGGCAGTAAAGTTACATTGACTCAGAGCCAGTCCCTTCCTTGCCTCCTGGGATTTGGTGAACTGCATATGGAAACTCAGCAGGTTTAAGGGAGAAGCAATATGGGCTGTCTCTTCTGTTGCCATATGTAGACTGGTGAATCCTGGAAGAACACAGGGCAGGAATTGGTTTAAATTAGCTCTCTCGGAACCTGGCAAAATTTCCATCAGCGGATAGCACAGGGAACGTCAGTGGTGGGTTGGTCACTGGGATGTGTAAGCGGCACGCCTCTACACACCTCAGAACTTAACTTTTATAATCATGTTCTGAAGATTCTGGGGCCCTGGCATGCCCGAGTTTAGTAGGGATCCATAGCGAATGCATTGTGTGTTAATTCCTTGTGCTTGACTTTGAAACTAAAGTAACCGTTAAGGCCTGTGTCTCCCCATCTGTATTTATGGTGCTGTGAACCAGTGGCAGAAGTGGCCTCCCAGTTGACATAAAGTTCTAGCTCTAAACCCCATGATGTGCCAATGAGAATGTGTAGTATGGAAAGTGGGAGCCTTGTTCTTGAAAAATGTCTCCTGTGATAGCTTCCTCATTGAGAGGTGTGGCAAAAGGAGTGAATTCCTCAGAGATCTGAAAGTAGCTCAGAAATGATTTTTGGGTGAGAATGGAAGCTGGAATAGCATCTTCAGAGAGCACCGTCTTACTCCCGTGCAGTGCCTTTTTAGTTAGCCTGTGCGCACTGCGGCACCTAGTTCGGCACCAGCCTGCCTGCCCGTCTTCTGGCGCGCACACCGCTTTCTCCGACGGTGGCTGTGGCTGGCTCGACGCCTCATCACTCTCTGCTGAAGCCACCAGGTGTTCGGGAGCCTCTGTTAGGCTAGTGGGAAATACTGCTCGTTCACCACGCTCCCTTTTCATCGGCAGGGGAGGATATCGTCACCGTACCTGGGATTGGGCATCCTAATTATCGACAAGCGAGAGACATTATTTGGCCAGGCAGTTTTACAGCTGGAACATTAAGTAGGACAGGAGGCATCCTCAGTGACTCGAGGCCGAGACTAGCAGAGTAGAAAAGACAAATGCAGGGAAACCATTTGGAATGCAGTGCAGGAAATGGCAAGTGCTCAGGCCTAGCCGTGGGCATTAAAGGCACTGATGTCCTTCCTTAAGCCATGCGGTGCCCTTGGTTTGGAGAGCACTGCCAAGGTAATGACAGAGTGTCGAAAGAAAAGGCACTGGAGCTGGAAGGATGATTAGCATTTCTACAGATGGTGCAGCTGTGGTTTTGGACTAAGGGCCTGATTTCATTCCTCTCATTGAGTGACTTATTTGGCCTTTGTGCACTGATGCCCAACATCAGCATTCCCCAGTTCTGCCCAGAAGAGGGATTTCTTCCAAACTCCTTTTCTGGTTCATCACGAAGATCTCTTGAAAAACAAAATGAAACAAGACTGATGAGATGCTTAGTGCCAGGAACCCACTGGAAACGGGTAGAGCTGATGACCTGCTTTGTCCAAACAGGACTGAAAGCATTTATAGACCTCCATGGGAATTAGAAGGTTCTCTTCACTGCCCCAGCTCCTGCGGAGAGCTGCTGTCGACAGCTGGGTGCTATGGGTGGAAGGTGTATCATCAGGAAAGCACCCAGGGGAAGTTCTGGGTCATTGCTCCCTCAGCTCGAGGGCGTGTGAGTTGCCTAGGGTTTTGGTAGAATGCAGACTGTGGTTCAGGGGGTCTAGAGTGGAGCCTGAGACCCTGCATTTCTAAGCACTTCCCAGGGGCTGCTGATGCTGCTGGTTGGACCTCACTCTGAGCAGCGAGGGTGTGGGTAGAAATGACCCCAGTGAGTTTCCTCTGCAGTTGAGGTGAGGTTATTAATACATAACCCAAATAATTGAGAATTTAATGAGCTCAAAAATGTGGGGAGCTTTATCATTTTTAATTCATTTTTCCTTTTCCTGTCTTCAGGACAGCTGTCATTTTTCCTTTCTTCCAACAGCTCACTAACTGCCACTTGGTTTTCTTTTGTAAGTTCTTGCCCCACCAGATGCACCCTCCTATCATCAGGCCCCTGGTGAAGCTACTCAGGACCTCAGCAAAAACTGTTAGTTTCCTTCAGAAGATACCGATTCATAGCTGGAGCCATGAGTAATTATAATATCAAAATAGGAGCTGTGTTTCCTGAGTACTTACGTTGAACCACCAGGTGTTATTTGAAACAGTTGAGCTGCCTCTACAGGCTGATAGATGTGGGTGAACCCTAGTCCTGTTGCGAGCTTCTGTGATGGGGTTTTGTCTTTTGGCACGGAGAAGACAGCCTCGCTGTGAGGGTTGGTGCAAAGGGTACCTGAGATAATGCCTCTAAGGTGCCTGGAAGAGCGGCTGGTGGGCAGAGTGAGCACACAGGGGTTGGGGAGCTGTGACCTGCCTCCGTTCCTGCAGCTCCCTGTGACCTGGCTTGGCACGGTTGGCTCAGAAGCAGAGCTGTTTGCCCATAGTGCTCCGGTGAGCTAGTGGGTCAGCCAGAATTTGTCTGACTCCCAGCCTGTGTTCTTCACTGCCGTGTTCCGTGGACTCCCTGCATCTGCAACAGATTCATGCGGCACTGAGTGACTCACAGGATGAGGTTAATAGCTAAGGGCTGTGTCCTCGAGGAACTCGTGTTCCGACAGAAGACTGACAGTTCCCGTGTCTTCCCTGACACATGGCAGGCAGTGTCAAGAGAGAGGGCTCCTGAATAGAGAGAAATGTTTGATGGGCTTGTTGTGTCCATTGTAAAACCTTTAAGGTACCTTGTTTTTCGGACTGTAAGATGTACCCCCACCCCCACTGGGAGGAATAATGGTCGTTAATGCTGCTGTTGAGTTCTGTTTACATTTACATTGGTGAAATATTATGTTATTTATGTTATTAAATATTTTACCACATTTTTTGCTTCAAACTTTTTTTTTTCCTGTTTTCCTCTTCTAAAACCTAGGTGCTACTTATGGTCTGAAAAATACGGGTATATGTGGTTGTATTGGTGTAGGACTGGTAAGTGTCACCCAATCTGTAACAGATGCCAGTGAGTGGGGAACCTTAGGAGTCAGGTGCAGAAGAAGAGGTCCCACACAAACACCTGGGAAAGGAGAATGGAAGAGGTGACCTGCATTTTGGGTGGAGTGGGCTTGTTCCCAGGATGTTCTTTGCTGATGCTGCCATTGTGGGATCCAGGATGTTTAAAGTGGTGGAGGGTACAGAGGAGGGCTTGGTTGGTTCACTCTTTAAATGCCACCCCTGAATCCTGGGCAACTTTGGCCTAGTGGAGTTTGGTTCCTCCCTGGTTTGCCCTCCAACGATCCGGCCTTGATTTGTGCAGCCCTCCCCCCACCCGTCTCCTGTAAGTACCCGTTTGTGGTTGTTACTGCAGCATTAATAGATGACATTGGTGAGCCTGCCACCCTGCTGGAGAGCGGCATGGGTGTGCTGGGGTTTGCTCTGGGCCTGTGGTCTAGTCCCCTGTCACTCTGCTTCTGCTTTGGGGGTAGTTTCCAATCTCCTACAGCGTTTATTCTGTCATAACTCTTCTTGCACTTTCATTCTTTTTCCTATAACTAATTTTATTTCAACAGCTAAACAGGTATAAGTTTGTTTTAATGGTATGAGAAGCTTTTACTGTAGTGGTGCGTTGTAGGCAGGTGAGCTGTTGGAGTGAGTCAGTAGGCCTAGGGAAGTGCAGGACAAAAGGCCCGCAGGCAAAGTGGTAATTGTATGTTAATTGTGGGTAAGCAATGTTGTTAGGAATGTCTCTCCATAGGGACTGTGCCCCGTCAGGACCGTGTGGCAGATTCAAACTGTGCTCCCATGCCTTAGCCGGCATAGCCATTGCTGCCTGGGGAGTGCCTGCCTCTCTCGGGTTTGGCCATCCCACTCTCCTTCCTGGTGAGAAAAGCATTAGGGTTTACGTGATTGAAGGTTACTTGTATGAGATGGTTTGGAGAGGGGCTGTGTGCCTAGTCTTGTTGCTTCTTCAGTGCTTTCTGTCCCTTATACACTCTGGTGTGACTGTTCGGTGTTTCTGCAAATAGATTCTGCAAATACATTGTATCCCACTGAAGCAAACCTACAAGGAACACTGCGTCTGGGAGGCTTTCTGATTTGAGCCGGTTAGAGATGTTTTGTGCTGGTGCAGCTTGTCTGAGAGGAGGACTGATTTCTTTCTCCAGAGTCAGACTTTCCAAGGTCTGAGTTCCAGCTCCGAAAGTTTGATTTTGGTCAGTGGACCCAAATTGAGCCCCTTCTCGGACTCTCACTGTCCAGACTCACAGGAGGCTGATGCTGTAAATGCCAGCCTGTTGCTTCCAGTAAGGGACAGGCACGTGCAGCAGGCTCAGACCCAGGTGGTCAGCGTGCACGTCCCTCTGTAACATCTCCCTTAGAAGGCAGGCAGGCAGAGCTGGGGTTGGGACAGAGTGAGGCAGGCAGACCGTGTTATTATGTGGTTTTGGGGCTGTGATACTCCAATGTTGCTCTGACCCTTGAATCATATCTTCCACCTGGACCAGTGGCCAGGCGTGCCCCCTGCTCTATCATCTCCCGTGGGTGGTGGTGGGGGAGTGCCAATAAATCACAGCGGCTTCTTCAGGGCACCTTCCTTCCGCTGAAGTAGTCCTTTGGAGTTAATTAGGTTATTGTTGTGAGTAGGCTAAAATAATAATTGATTTCACCACTTCCTAGGAAGGATTTGGTTATATTTTTGGATTTGTGAGTGATGCAGTGATGATTTTCTGGGTGTATTGGCTATGATTGGACTGGGTTATTACCAGGTCTTCAGCCACACCTGTACTTTGCTTACTTCCGTCATGCATTGCCCAGCTTCCCCACCCCCGAGACAGGCCGCCGAGGAGTGGGGCACCCTGGGCACGCTCCGTGGTGCACAGGGCGCCCCCTGGGGTTGGGCGAGCTCCCTTTGCACCGTTTTCTGAGTCAGGTCTGGGCATCGCAGAGCCGCACAGTTGGCACCGATTGCCTTCAAGTCTGTAACATCTGCTTTAGCTTTTTGTTCTTTGACTTTTTGTTTTTATTTTTAATAAGATTTTATTTATTTATTTTTAGAGAAGGGAGGGAGAGAAACATCGCTGTGAGAAAGAAACATTGATCGGTTGCCTCTTGTACACGCCCCAACTGGGGACTGCACCTACAGCCTGGGCCTGTGTCCTCACTGGGAATTGAACCAGCGACCTATTGCTTTGTGGGGTGATGCCCAGCCGACCCACACTGGTCAGGGCTGCACCTTGACTTTTTAAAAAGACCTTTGTATAGTTGTTTTCGTGACTGAAAACATGACAGTAGAAACCAGCGTTGACCGAACGCGTGTGGAAGGCGCTGGACTGAGAGCCCCGCAGCACCACGCGAGGGCGGTTTTATTGGTGTTTTGTTTCACGCCTGAGGAAACTTGAGACACAGAGTGTTTGTGTGGTCTGCCTGAGGTCCCACGCTGTGGCGGGGATTCAGACCACTGGCCAGTCAGTAACTGGAGAAGGGCGGCATCTCAGCAGAGGGTGGCAGCGTTCTTCTAGGCGGAAGCCCCCTCCCCACACGTTTCCCTTAAAGGTGTGTGTATGTTTGTCCTTCTGCCCTCACTTCCAAGTACCCTTCTGTGAGCATTCATTAGGCGTGCGGTTCTTACCACTTTGCCTCCATTCCTGCCAGGGGCAGAACACCAGTACTGCCCATTTCTGTTCTCAAGAGCGGCATGCGGAAACGTTACTCGACGTGCACGCACTTTTCTGATACACCCTTGCGTCCCACGCTTGGCCGTACTGGAAGGGCTACACTTGGATTCCGCAAGGCTGACCTGTCTGCTCTGTTAACAGTGTGCATAATCTCGGGGTCCTTTATCTCTTTGTCAGGCTGGGGTGGGATCGAGCGTCTGTTGGGGGAAGTGTCCCACACTTTGTGGCTTTGGCAGTAGAGGCTGGTACAGGCACCTTGGTGACTGTCACAGAGGGGGATTGTGGAACCGTCAGGGGATGTCGTGTAGTTTACTGGGCAGAAGAGAGGAGCCTAGGCAGAGAGGACAGTGTGCAAAGTCTGGAAGGCTCAAGAAGTACAGTGTCTTCGGGTAACAAGCTGAAAGCTCACACACGGGGTATGTGTTAATGAAGGAGAAGGGAGGAAGACCTGAAATGAGGCTTGGCCTGTATCCCGCAGAGCGGCAAGCCATTGAAATATCTGAGCAGGGTGCAGAGCGATCTGGTTTGTGTCCACTTCGAAGGAGGTGAGGAGATGATGAGGGTCGGGGTCGAGAGGTAGTTAAAAGGCAGAACTGCCGTCATCTGGGGAATTTGATGCCTGGGTGAAGGAGGACAAGTCACAGATGACAGGTTTTGTTCTGGCTTGGGAGGGTGGATAGAGGGGATGCCCCCGGGGCACAGGAGCGGAGGCAGCCCTGGGGGGAGAGGCCCCGGGATACAGGCTGAGACCGACTGGTTTCCCGAGATCACCGTTGTCAAAGGGAAGACCAGCAAAAAGTACCCGAGGAGGCAGATCAGGAGAGAAGGAGAGATTTGAGTGGCAGTGGCTGGGGGAGGAGCGATGTTAAGGCAAGGGGAGTCAGCAGCCAGTGTCAGACTGCAGAGAGAAGTCAGGAAGGATGACAAGAGGCCTTTACTATGAGCCTTCATTGTATTATTCTTGATAGTCACGTAGCTACAGAAGGTTACTAAATAAAATGAAGAGTTTGGGTTTATAAATGAAGATCTCATATAAAATTGTTGGCGCTGTGGCCCCTGGCTCTGACAGAGCCTCCTGTGCAGGTGGGCTTCGGTTCACCTGCCCTCCATGGGAACAAGTGACTCTGCAGCCTCTTTAAAGCTGAGGGAGGAGGAGGGAAATCCCGGTTTTCAGGGTACCGGAGAGATGCCTGAAGCCGTTTCTGCGTCACGCTGCAGGTCGGGCCGAGTTTCTGAGAGGGATGTGCATGCACTTAGGTGAGCCGGTGGAAACCTAAGCAGTCTCTCCTCTCTCTCTCTAACGTATGATGCGGGTGTCTGGCTTGGGCAGCGTGTGGACCCGCCGTCTCCAGTACAACGGTTCTGATTGGGTGGCTCTGGGGCAGGTATTCTTACATTACAGGAATTCTCACGGCAGTGAGGGTTGGGTAGATTGACACATTCTGTTCTTGCCGCAGATTCTATGGAGGTGAAACCCATCATGACCAGAAAGCTGCGGAGGCGACCGAATGACCCTGTCCCCATCCCGGACAAGAGGAGGAAGCCTGCGCCTGATATCCGTTTTCATCGGCTTCGATCGCTTTTCCTTTCCCCTTAAGACCACTGAGTCCTTCGTTTACCCCTGTGATGGAACACACTTGGCGATCGTGCTGCGGAAAAGAGCCGGGTCTGATCGCGAAGTGGGGCCTGGCCCTTTTATTGTTGGAGTCCTCGCTGGCTGCTGCTGTTAGTGGGAAAGGTTTAGAGGGAGTAGTTATTTGGAAAGGTGCTTTGTGTTGGAAGTTCAGCCTGGTTTTAATACTCACTTGGAGATTCAGGGGCAACTGAAAACTGACGTGCCTTCATTTTTTTCTCCTGCAAAATGAGGACAGCGATAATCTGCATTTTCTACCTCGGTCACCTCTGTCCCTGGATTGCACGCTGCTGTTAAATGAGAGCAGACGGGATTCAGGCAGACGTGAAGGAGCCCCTTTAATCATGAAAATGGGAATGGGAAGAGGGCGTTTGGGGACATATTGTTTCTGTCCCTTTTGAGGAAGTAATAAATAGCCATTTGCACAAAATTGTTTAGTCCGTTTGTCTGCCACCAGGGAAGGGCGCAACTTCAGGTCTCTTTCTCTTCACAGCTGAGAGTGGAGGTGGCTAGGGAAGGTTAACCCCATGTACATGTGTGGAAGTCATCAGATCTTTGGAACAAAAGCACTTCATAAATTCAGGATGAAGTTCTTTTATTGTGTGCTGTGCTCACTATTACTGCAGTTACCTATTGAAGCGCACTCCACCTTTGCATCTTTGAAGTTTGTAAGGTGGGGGGAGGGGCGGGTATGAATTCTCTTATATACCCGGCACCACGACATTTCGTAAGAGAATCAAAAACTTCCCAGAGACAAGCTGCTGTTGTAAAAGTGTCGTGCGGCATGATTACACTCTGTAAACGGTAAGACCCTCGTACCATTTCGTTGAATTGTTTGCTTGGAAACTGCTTTTCATCTGCCTTTCTTTAACTCTCAGCACCCCAGCTGAACTATTTGTTAACAGATGAGCAGATCATGGAGGATCTGAGAACATTAAATAAGGTACGGCTCAGTGTTTTGATTTATTTGAAAGCTTAGGCTTGATACGATTTTCTGCTTTACTTTGTTCACATATTACTGTTAAATCAATTTGATACCTTTGACACCGTACGTTGCATCTGGAATGATTTTCTCTAAGATTTTTTATTGTTCTTTCTACAGCTTAAGTCACCCAAGAGACCAGGTAAGTGCGTGACATTATTGGCATTTGTGCTATTTTTTTATCACGTACTTGGAGGACCTGGCAGGGAATTGTTCCACTCTCGAGTATAAAGTGCTCATCATTGGCCTAAAAGTAATCACCGTGAAAGCTGGAGGGGACCTTAAGTGCACCCCCGCCCGATTTTTTTTAACCCAGTGTTATGTTAAAGCTATTTTTGTCTTTTCCTTAGGATTTATTGTAAAAGAGACATTTGATTGATTGGCTGGTAAAGGTTTCCTTTGTGTATGGGCATCAGCCATAAGATTTAAGTACACATTCATTTTTGAAAATGAAACCGGGAGGGTTTGTCAGTGTTACTCTCGGTGGAGTTCAGTACGAGGCACCGCTGCTGCAGTGGCTTTCCGAGGCGGCCCGGCTCTGGCAGGAGCCCGCCCCGTGGTCACCGTGGTTCCTTCCAGAGCAGCACTCGGAAGTCAGTGCTTGGCAGGCTCTTGGGTGGAATTCCGAACTGGCAGGGTGTTGTTTTGTTTTAAGCACTGTAATTACTTACACATCCCTCTATTCACCAAGTCTTGGGGAAGAAAATAAGATTCTTCTTTCTTTAAATAATTTCCTCCTGAGGGCTGCTGTGGTCCACAGAGGGCCCATGCGTCTGAAGGCATGGTGAGGGAAGGGGTTATTTGAGTGGGTGTGTGAATTTAAATCGTTTCAACCACTGTAGCTGTTAGCACTGTATTAGCTTGACTCTACGCATACCCAGTAGCCTGCTCTACCTAGAGATAAGTATTTCTGGAAACTACTTCATTTTTTACAAATTTAAAGAGATTTACCAAATTCTCTTCCTTTTGGGCTTCTGGTGGTCACTGGGATTTTAGATCTACTCCAGGCGACCTTGGGCAGATCCCTTGGCCTGCCTGAGCCTCGGGTTTCACTGCTGTTCAGTGAGGCTGATCTGGCATACCCCGCAAGTTTGCTTTGAGGGTTGTTAGATGTGGCAAAGAAGAATTTTACTGAATTTCCATTTATTACAGCTGTGAGGGCTTGATGATTGTGACTATCAGCACCTGTTAGTAGCATTTCAGCTAAAGCATGTTACTGGTGGGCTCGCATGTTTGTCTTGTGCTCAGCCACTGAAGTGTTTCTTTGGTGTCCCCAGCATCCCCGTCCTCTCCCGAACACTTGCCTGCCACACCAGCTGAGTCTCCGGCCCAGAGATTTGAAGCCCGGATAGAAGACGGCAAATTGTACTATGACAAAAGATGGTACGTTGTCGGAGAAAAACATAGATTACTCGTAAGAGTCTCAAAAGAACCACTTGGAAAGAGGGCTGGGCCAGCTTGTAGTTGTCATTTCAGAGCATGGCTGCTGCTTAACTTATGTAGCATTGAATGTGTGGAGTAACATTTAAACGGGTGTCAGGAGTTGTCCCGTTGTTGCTACTTGTTAGATCTCTGAAGGCAGTGTTTTTCCAAAATGTGTTCTTCTGATGGTGCCCCCGGCTTCCATGCTGTACTACAGTTTGCAGGCTCACATCTTTTGTGATGCTTCTGTAGACTGGGACCAGGGTTTATACCCTCCTCTGTCTTCTCTTAGCTCTGCCCCTGTGTGTTAAAATTAGTAGGTCTTCTGTGGAGAAAAAGATTTTGTGGTCTGATGAGTTTGGGGGTTGACCATGTTCATTCAGATAAATGGGTTTCCCCGTTGTAGCCCTTCTGGGGTCCTCTGATGTGCTCATGTGCACTGCGAAGTTCTAGGGGGTCGCTAGGTGTTCCTGATTTGGCAGGGAGCCCTTCGCATGCTCATCCAGGAAGCATTCCTGGGGGAATTGTATTCAAAACCTTACTAGTTTAGATTGAAGAGGGGTTGAAACCTTCAGACCACCTGTGTTCCCATTGGGAAGGAAATGGTAAAATAATATGAAAGAACCATAAAAGCTCACGAATGTGATCGTTTGGCAAACGTGGTCTGCTTGGTAGCTAGGCATTCTGCAAGGTGTTAAGTTACCTGGATCCTGCCACCTTTTCCAGTTCTTTTAACTTGGATGTATTTCTTTATTCATTGTCCACATGTGGCCTCCTCTTACTCAGTTTAAGTCGTGGTGGACATGTTTACGTTCTGCCTTCCTTCTTGGTTATATGCAGAATGTTTTTCTGGGTTATTGTACGTGCTCTCTAATTATTTATAATGGCTATACAATGACCTTTTGAGTTTCAATACATTTATTTAACTGAAGATTCCAAAATTTGACTAATGCTGTTTTGAGTTTTTTGAGCTTGCTTAATAACAACAAAAACCCCCCTAACATTGTTTTAGTCAGTTACCTTGTAATACTGTACTCTAAAATGGACAGGAAGTGCTTAGTGACCTGGCCATGCCTGAGATGAATCAGTTCCACCTTTTACGTTACAGTGCTTAGTCACCAGGTGGGTGATGAGGGCTTGTGCTGTTTGTAAGCCGGATCTTAGTGCCTCTGCCCTTCCCATCCGGCTCTTCCGGGGCTGTCTTTATTTCAGTATTGCTTGTCAGAACAGATCACCACTAGGTGGCAGGCCCTAACAGCTCAACACACTGGGGACAAAGTAAGATGAGAAATGTCTCAAATAATGAAAGCCAAATAACCTTTAAAGATCAAGCCCACACATAAGAAACATCTTCAAAAATGATGAGATTTATAACTAACATTTTTATGGATCTCGAGTCCTAAAGCCATGTGATATTTCAAATAATGTTCATTTTGTAATTGCGTTGCTTCAGATCTTCCTTTTCCTAAGGCTTAATCCTTTGACTTTATGAGACACGTCTTGAGGGTGAAAATGCTGTGAAATGGAATTCGTGTTTTTCTGAAGAAAGGGTCCGCAGTGGCTGGTGTTTGATGGCGTGAACAGAGTGGTCAGGCTCACCATGCCAGACCTCCTCAGCATTTTGATGGAATTTCACTGTCTTTCTCACAATTAAAAAAATTTAAAAAATAAGGTCTTTGGGAGCATTTTACTGTTTCAGTGACTGTAAAGCCGCTTTAATTTCATTGTTGAATATTGAGACTTGTTTCCTTCTGTGTTCTGTGTGTTTCTCTTCTTTGGCCTCGGCAGTCAGAGTTCACGACACGTCTGTTGAAAGGCAGGTCAGGTCCCCCCCTTCCGTATTTGGAAGGTGTTCGTGGGGATCCTGGCCGGCATGTTGCCGGTACAGACCTGGCCTCTCATGTCTCACCGGCTCCGGTGTTTGCCTTTTGTGTCCTTGTCAGTTGGAGGCTGCATTTTCCCTTCTTTCCTGCATTCACAGCCTGTGGCTGAGAGGTCAGCTGAATCGCTTTATGTCCTTTCCAGTAGTGTGGAGTATTTTGGCGAAACAGTATTTCTGGCAAAACATGTTTCATTGAGTTTTAAATGACTTCAGCAAAATGACTGTGGTTCAGGCTTCCCATCTTGGCAGGAACACTTATCAAGCTACATTTCATTTTGAAAGATAAGCATCTTGCCTTTGCTTTGGTCTCATACTGCTTTTAAGGCATTTTATATCCTGCTGTAACTTTCCCTCACATTTTGATTTGGACTAATGACCCTTTTTAGAAAGTACTGCGAAAGTAGCTGATATTTAAAATAACTAACCGATGGTGCCAGCAGACTGTTCATTCTCTCCTCACGTTCCATCTGGGGCTGCTAATGCGAATCAGATAAGAAGTCACCCCCTGGCTGGAGTGGGTTTAACCCTCTGCCTTCGCTGGATATGAAGACTGTGCTCAGAACAGTGAACGTGTGCACCTGGAATTGGGACTTCTTGAGGTGACATCTGTGACATGGTCTTTTCTTTTGAAGAGAAACATTAGTATCAGGATTCCCAGTAGGGCACAAAATTAAATGAATTCTGCCCCCTCCCTGCTCCACTTTTTGACCCGCCTTCTACAGAAACTGCTTTCTTCCATCGTGGTGGCCGTGACTAGTTCATTGGGTTTAATAGCAGAGCAAAGCTCTAAGAGCTTAATTGTAGGGATTCCCAGGTCAGAATTTCCATTAGTAATAAAGTAATAAAGTTAGCTTGACATTTAGGGCTTGTCCTCTGAGGCTATTTAAAGTATTTTTTTTTTTCAGCAGAGATGAGTTACAGCTTGTAAAATGGGTTAATTGGCACAAAGTGATAATGTATGTTTTTACTAATTTAGCTTGATTGATGATGCTTTTTTAGCATTTTTTATGTTTTAAGTATATTTTGAAATTTTCCCTGCTCTTTTATTAGGCCTTAGAAATTGAAAGGTAAATTTGTATTTTAAGGTGGTCATGTACTTTTTGGCTTCATTTTATTTTATTTTAATTTTTTAAGGCTTTATTTTTTAGGGAGAGGGTAAAGGAGGGAGAAAGGGAGAGAAATAATGGCCTGCAACCCAGGCATGCACTGTGACTAGGAATCGAACCTGTGACCTTTTGGTTTGCAGGCCAGCACTCAATCCACTGAGCTGCACCAGCCAGGGCACTTTTTAGTCTCATTTTAAAAACACCCCCTATATGAGCACTGGGGACTTAATCGTATTTTGTTGTATATAATGTGCACTTTTTTGCCCCAGTTTTTGAGGGGAAAATAAGAATGTGCAATATACATTTTTACTTAAGAATGTATATTCTTAAATAAGAATATACACCGGTATAATGAATATACACCGTGGGTATGGCAATGAGTATAATAATCCTATGTGTAAGGCGCACAAAACGGTGGAAATTATACATAGGAGTACATTATGCATGGTGGAATGTGGTATTTTTCCCAGAGAATTCAGATAATTTATTTATTTTTTTTATTGTTTTATTTTTTTATCAGAGAGGAGGGAGGGAGAGAGAAAGAAAGGGAAAGAAATATTGGTTGCTTCTTATATGTGCCCTGATCAAGGACTGAACCCATAACCCAGGCATGTGCCCTAGGGGTCCCACCATGACCTTTCACTTTATGGGATGATGACCAACCCACTCAGCCACCTCTCAGAGTGGGAATTCAGATGTTTTAATAGATCTGATATCCAGGGATGATGGCTCCCCAAGGCCATAGTGTGGCACATGAGTATCTCCTGGAGGTTCCAGAGACACTGCTTCAGGGAGAGATGGGAATCAGTGGGGTTGAAAGTGGGCCACTTTGAGAAACATGCTGGCCAGCTCCCCCGTGGAACAAACAGTGACCAGTGGTAGACATTGAAGCTACCTCCATTTGGGGATCCCAGAGCCGGTACTTTGGGGAGGTGGCCAGATGCTTAATTCCCAGACTGCTTCTTATGGGTAAGAGACGGATTGCATTGTTTAGGGCTGGTGTTCACCTCTGAGCCAGTCAGATGTATGGGGTTTGCCGAGTGCATCTGAATGAAAACGCAGCATATCTTACAAGAACTGTTTGAATGCTCTCCCAGAGTTAACTGATGTCTTTAGCAGAAATTAAAGATAAAATTTGTGACATTAGGTTTTCTTTTTTACTCCGTCTTGTTTAGATATTGTCCAGTATCACGATTTAAGGAAATATTATTTAATTTTTAATATAAGTAATACTTGTTTATTCTACAAAAAATAAAGCTATGCAATAAAAGGAACACCATTCTTAATGTACATTTCATGTTTTTATAAAATTTTAATATACATTTTAATACATAAATTTTACCAGTTTTTTCTGTGTATATGATACACATGTAACATTCATGTTTTGTTACAGATACAGGGACATGATGGACACGTTTATTTAGCAGTGTGTTGAGCGTGTTTCCACAGCAGTAATATACTTCTGTGCCACATCAATGACCTTCCTTTATTAAAGTATGTAGAAAGTAGTATCAGAATGACTTGAGGCTAGTTGCCTGTTGTTTTGTGTTTTTTATCTCTATACTAAATCACAATCCCAGTAGAATAACTGAATGTTCTCTCTATATTTGTATTCTAACCATTTAGATAGGACAGTTGGATTAGATGTGGGAGGGAAAGTCAAGTCTGAGTTTTGCTGTGAACCAGTTCAGCCTTTCCTCATGCATTGTACAATTCAGAGCCTGCAATATTACATATTTAGCACTATTGAAGGTCCCCTAACCCAGTTTACCAACGAATCTCTGGCCAAAAGCAATTTGAAGCTGGATCTAAACCAATCTTGCCTTTCTAATTGTGTTTATGATTCGATTTTTTTAACTGTTTTCAGGAAGTAAATTGACTTGGAAACCTTAGTTTTCAGTTCCTAAGTAGCAGATTAAAGAGTGCTTAGAACCTAGATTGGAAAAAGCTTATTGTGGGAGTGAAGTACATCCTTTACTGTAATGTCTTGGCAGTGGGTTATTTCATTAGACTAGCAGACAGTCTGCTCTCTTTTCCCACGGAAATAATGACATAAATGCAGTGCTTTGCCGGGAGACGAATTTTGGTTTTAGTGGAATTTACATGAGTTAGTGGGTCTGTTAAATCAGATCCTTGCAGCCAGAATGAACCAAAGGTTATGTTCTTGACCGCACAGGTGCTGGCCCAGGCCAAGGCTGCCGGCAACAGCTCAGCTGGTTTCCAGCTCTCGTAATCCAGCAGCTGCTCCTTCGCCCTTGGCAGCTGTTGCTGTGCCGTTTGGCTTTTCTCTGGCTTCCTCACTTCCATCCTTGGGCTTGTCCCTGAACTGCCAGAAGTCGAAGGTGGTTCTGCACTGTAGGCCAAGAGAATAAATACAGGGGCTAAAAGGACAGGGCCTATCATGTCTGCTCCCTTGAAAGCAGCTCTCCTGACTGACCAGGCCCCACTAGACACACTTTGGGGCATGTCGCGATGCTCAGAGCTGCCCCAGTGCCCGTGTGCCAGGTGAGGGTGTTTTACAGCCTTCACTGCCACCGCATTTGCAGTTCCATGGCTGCGGGGCCTTGTGGCCTTGTCACTGCTGGCCTCTAACCTTCAGCACAGTCATTGGTGCCCGGTAAGCGATTACTGAGTATTTGTTGAATGGGTGACCGAAGTAAGGGCTGAATTTGGCCTTCCTTCTTGTTGGTGACTTGCTGGGTGAATGGAAAAGAAGTGACAGGACAGTTTCAAGCTCTTCTGTTCCTTTTGTCTGTGTAGCCTTCTTCCGTGTTTTGGCGTAAAAACAGGTTTTAGTTGAAAAATTATAATTTACTTTTTGAATTGAGTCATATAGTCCAAATAAAACAGTAAATATAGAGTTAATTTCCTAGCCCTTTTCTTGGCCCTCCCCCTTCCATCTTTGCAGAGGAACAGGAAGTGTAAGTTTGGATTTAGAAGATTCGGAGGTCATCTTCTAATCTAATCTGAGGGTAGAAGCCTTTAAATTAAACCTGAAATTCAGACTCTTTCTCAAATACCAATTAAGACTCTTTTAATTACATTTTTTGCTGTGGTCTTCTCTTTTTTCCCTTTACTTTCATTCCTTCCTTCCAAAAAAAGTCTGTGCCTTTAACAACACTAAATTGTATACCTAATTTTTTTTAAGAAGGTAGATCTTGAGTGTTTTTACCCCTCCAAAACACCAACAAACAACAATAATCATAATACAGAGGACAGGTGGAAACTTTGGGAGGTGGTTTATATACAAGGGTGGGCAAAATCAGGTTAATAATAAATAATACAATAATTAATAAACCGATATTGCAAGAATGAAGTCTTTCATGTACTCACAAGTGTAAACCTACTTTTGCCCACTCCTGGACGTCTGTGGCCTTGACGGCGGTCTGGTTTCACGGGTGTATACTTAATCCCCATAACTCCATATACACTAAACACGTACAGCTTTTTACATTTCAGTCACATGTCAGTGAAGTGCTTTAAACCGTAAACTTGTGTTCTGTTTTTGGCAGGTACCACAAGAGCCAAGCCATCTACCTGGAGTCCAAGGACAACCAGAAACTGAGCTGCGTGATCAGCTCCGTCGGAGCCAACGAGGTAGGGACCGCACCCCCTCACCCTGTGGGGGGCCGCAAGGTGGCCCACCTGCAGTGTGAGGGCTGCTGAGAAAGTACAGGGGGGTCACGTGTTGTATGTGGGCTGGAGTCTAACGTCTGCACTTCCAGGCAGAAATTGCATATGGGCAAAATCACCTTCGAAAATCCCTTGCTCTGCTTGACCGCAGCGTGCACTGATTTGTGTATTCCTCGTGTCTGTGAACTCCCTGGGCAGTAATCGAGTTGGGAACCATTAGCTTGACAGCAGGAAAGAACAAAAGGCAAGTCCGTTTGATGTCTGGGCTTCCAAATCCTGCTGCTTTTTTAAGGGAACCATCTCCTGAGAATGGAACCTGCCTGTGGAGTATACTCCCTTTGTTATTTCTCTAGAACTTTCATGTGTGCTAATAGATTTGTTTCATGCTGTTGAGGTTTGTATTGAGGCACCTGGCACAGGGTCTGGCACACAGTAAGTGCTGAATAAACAGGGCTGGCCCGGTCTGACCCACACACTGCTCCTTGCCTGCTGCCCTCCCAATCTGACACGCCCTGTTGTGCCTCTGAACACTGAGCTTCCAGGCCTTTGCCCTTAGTTGTTGGTCTCCTCCAGTCACGGCTGAGGGTTGGGGACTGGGTTGTAAAGTCAGCTCAGAAGGGTATGCTCAAGGATGGCATGGCTCGCCTGTGTATTCTCTGACTGGCCCTTCATTAGGAGACTGTCAGCAGAGTGTGACCTGTATTGTTAGTAGTTAAAAAAAAAAAAGTTTAGAACTTTAATATCTGGATTGGCGTGATTTTTTTATCAGTCCAAAAATGTCTGCAGTGAAATTGATTATTGTGTGTCTGCCCTCTAACTTATTTGTGCCAGTGCACAGTAAATCTAATGAAACCGGATTACCGAATGACTGAAGCCTCTTCTGTTCCCCCAGCTTCCTGAATTGAAAATGCCCTTAAATGTGACTAGTTTGCAAAATGATTGTTTCCTTAGCGGTTAGGGAGAGCCTTCCAGATAAGTGAATGTTATTCTTCTCTGTGCTCAGGATCTGTGTGTCACCTTAAGCCAAGTCCAAGCCAGAACAGGGGACCTCATAGAGACGCTTGCTGCTTCCCAGCAAGAGGTGTTGTGATTTCACAAAAGAGCTTTGGTGCCTGGCTGTGCGGGCTGCTGCACAAAGCACGTGTGGCCCCCTGGTTCCTAAACCTAACTTCAGATCCATTGCACTGTTCTCCTTGACACCTCAAGATTTTTTAGGAAAACAGAAATCCAAGCTGGGTTTTTCTGTCTCTCTGTTGGAGAGTGTCACCTTTTGACATAATGGAGTGTCAATGAGGTCTGACAAGGAAACAGTGACACTGAGACATGTCCCCTGGAGGGGAGACACCTCATTGCATCAGAGGCATGCAACTGCGGTAACAGGAAGCCATTTCTCACTTCTTGGAGGCATTCCAGCTCATTTGTCAGGTCACATCCTGAGTGACACCCGAGCTACTTGGCCTTTGCATAACTTGACTCTGGGCAGAATTGGTGGGTGCATCTGAGCGTGTTGAACTTCCAGTTCAGCCCTCCTGGGGGTCAGTTTTTACTTGAAAATGGTTCTACAAGGTCCTTTAGAGGTTCAGCTTCACGTGAGGTCTTTAACTTTATTTTTAAACCAGTGTGTTTGACTTCAAAGTCTCTGTTGCTAAATAATCACAATAAAGAAATGGAGATGAAACTGAGAATAAGCTCTTTTTAAGACCTGAAAACTCGGTGGGGGAGGGAGAAGATAGATTTGTAAACTTTTACTTTCATATGTGTTGCAGATTTTTAAAAAAACATTATGTTAATTAAACACATGAGCGAAGTGATGAGAAGAGCCAGGGCCTGGTTTAGTAGAAGGGAGCAAGGGTTCTGATGTCAGGCGCCAGAGCTTACATCGGACATGCTGCTCAGCCTTGCTGTTCCGTAAAAGGGGGGCAGTGCAGGCACTCACTTCACGGCGGGCGCGGCGCGGGGAGCTCTCAGGAGGAGGAGGCGCAGCTCGATCAGCATAGTGTCTGGCACGTAGTAGGCCCTTGCTCAGGTGTGTCATCTCTCCTTCCCATTCCTGGCTGCAGGGGTGCCCCTTATGGAGCACCCTGGTCCGCTCTGGCAGTCTGCCCGCTGCAAGAGTTCACTCTCAGTTCTGTGGGAGGGCACTGTGGTCAGGAGGGAAGGCCTGTCTGAAGCTAGTTTAACCTTTGCGTGATCCTAATTGGGCCTTAGTCCACTCATGGGCATCTTTTTTTGTTGTTATTTTTTCCTGTCACAACCATTACCCTTAATTGTCAGGAAACTAGTACTGAAAGGCTATAATACTGATGTCCCTTGAGGTAAGGGAAATATTTTGTATATGTGTCTTGGATGTTGGTAATGCTGTAGTCAAACCAAATCTAAAAGAACCCTAAGATCAAGGCCAAAGTGGAACCCAGTATTATTGTGCTTTCCGTTAAAAAATTTTATTTATTTATTTTCAGAGAGAGGGGGTCAGGGAGAGAGAAAGAGGAGGAGAGAAACATTGATGTGCCTGAGAAACATCTATGGGGTTGCCTCTTGCGCGCCCCCAACGGGGGACTGGGCCTGCAACCCAGGCATGTGCCCTGACTGGAAACTGAGCCAGCAACCTCTTAGTTCACAGGCTGTTGCTCAATCCACTGAGCCCCACCAGCCAGGGCTCTTTCCGTTTTCTTCATCAGAGATGTAGGAGAGATGGCTGGGAGAAATGAGCCCAAGGGCTGCTGTCTGCACTAGAGGTGTGCCTTTAGGAGGGCCGGAGGTCAAGGGCGTACTTCCCCAAGGCCTTCCAGGTTGACAGGAAGAGGTTGGCAGTTTTCTGCCTACACATAACTTATGCAAATATTTTCATGCTGTAGAAGACTTCCTCCTCAGTCTTAGCCTCTTTCATCTTGTTCCCTTCCCTTCTCCCCTGCAGATCTGGGTGAGAAAGACAAGTGACAGCACCAAGATGAGGATTTACTTGGGCCAGCTTCAGCGTGGGCTCTTTGTGATCCGCCGGAGGTCAGCGGCCTGACTTTCTGCAGTGCTCTCCTTCCCTTGACCTTTTTTCCGGAGTGATTTTTGGTTTTTGCTTTTGTGTGTTTTCTTCTTAAATAGAAAGTTTCTAACTTGGGAGTTGCCCCTTGGCCTTGGAAAATGGAGAACACTCTTGTGGATTCTGCAAGGCCCTCTCGGGGCCAGTCACGTCCACCTTTGTTTCATTCTTCGCTGCCTCGACTGCTCCAGCCGGCAGTCACCAGGAGACGGTTTACTTTCAGGAGCGTCGGGAGTTTGACTGACTTTTTTTTTTCCCCCAAAGCTGCTTTTGAGTTTGAAGGCACATTTCTTTTTACTATCTTTAGGTCTTTCTGCCATGGAGAAGAGCAGGAAGGGACACAGTCGACAGTGCATTTTCATGTTTTGAATCTGATTAGTGCATCACATAGCTACTTCCCTTGTCGAGCCCAATTTGCTGTTTCCCCAGAAGCTTGGGGGAGAGGTCCTGGCAGAAGGAGATTAATTCTCCTGGCTCTCAGCCTTCTCAGAGAAGTAAATGCCTCGTGTAACATCTGGCGCATGCCGTCCGCTCCCCTGGCTGAATGACAGGAGCATTTGCCTGGGGGACCACGTGCACTGAAGTAGTTGGGGCTGGGGGGAGGGGGTGTTTCATATTCATAATGTGCTAAAGGTACCATATTTTAAATGTTATTTAATGCAAGTGGTTTATTCACACACAGTTGTTCAAGCTCCAGCTGAAAAAGGAAGTGGTCATTCCTGACGGTTTCATTTGTAATTCATTTCCCCTGCTCCCGAGTAGGTGAAGTGGTACCTGCCACAGGCTGATTATCCGGGTTATCTATTGAAGGTGGGGAGGTGAGGTTGACAGTGCAATAACCAGTGATCTACAGACTCTCACTCACAATTCAAATTGTACTCTCGTCACCGATGCCATTATCACCCATTGGCCACTTCAGACCAACGGAGCCTGTCGGCACTCTCAGCCTCCGGGAGATCTCCCAGGAGGTCCGGCCCCGGGTGAAGACGGAGGGCTGTGCTGTGGCAGCCACTACACCTGCGCTCTCACTAATGAGTCCTGATGAAACAGCCTCCCTTGCGCTCCCTGCTTCCTTCCCCTCATTCCTATAACTAGAGAAGCGATTCGTTGGGTGATGGGGTTTTTTATATACTAGTTGCCACCTTATGATGCTTGTAAAGTTTTGGGGGTTAGAGCAAATCTTAGCATCTCTGTAGGCAATCAGACTTTACGCACCCTGGGAAATCTTTGTAAATAGTTCCCTCGGTCTCCAGTGACCCCCTTCGTGTTGTCTCTTGATGTGCACACCCCAGGGCAGGTTGAGGGGCCGTGACGCCGTCAGTCACCTTCTCCCGAGTCCTGGCTTCAACAGGACTGAACCCTGCAGACTCAGAGTAAAGACTTGTGAAAATTTATTTTTGTTTTAATTTAAGATTTATTTTTTTCCTCTCTCTCTCTCTCTCTCTTTTTTTTTGGTGTTGGAGTCTCATTTAAAAACAGGATAAATGATGCTGTTCATCAAAAATTGTCTGGACCCTTTGTGTTTCCTCTGCCCCCTGGCCCCCATTGTTAGGATGCGGACTACAGTGAACCCAGTCCACAGTGAACAGGGACTTCACCTTCTGTTCCTTGGTGGCCTTTGCTCTTTGGAAGACCTCTCGCTTGCACTGTCACCGTGGTGTGTGTGACATTGCATGATATCAGGTAGCTGTTGGTTGTTATCCAGTGCCCCGTGATGGAAATCCTTTAGGTATATTTAGTGTGTGTTGCCACTGAAGGTTTTTTTTTGTCCTCCTAAAGTACACCAAAGTTTTTTTTTTTTTTTTAATTGTGAAAAGATCGTATTGATAACCGTTGAGGGTTTAGCATCGAGGCAGCAAGTTGCCTTTTTTCCTTGCCTTGTCTGAGAGCACCTTTGTGCTTCCGTGAACTAACTGTATTTGGAGACCAGGGTCTGGCGCTTTGGCCTCTGGTAAATCTGAGGGTGTTTGAGGCCACAGTTAGGCACGCTGTCTGTCCCATCACTGCCTTCTATGCTTCAGTGTCCTCACAGATGGCAAAATCATGGTCTGGGGAAAATGGAGGGAAATGTGACATAGCTGTGAGACATGCACGGCACAGTGAATTCTAGTCCTGACCCCGGATATTTATTAGTTTTTCAATTTAATCACTCCAGAGATGAAAAAATCAGCATTTCAATCACTCCTGGCCCCGCAGTGGCCAGGGGTGGAAGAGCCTCCTTGTTAGGAGGCGGAGGAGCTTTTACAATGGGCAGTGTGTCCTAGAGGGAGAAACAGACTTCGTGATTCCTGGAATGGGAGGGGCTGGCTCTTAGCCCAGGTGGCTGTTCTTATTCCGAAAGGTCTGTCTCTCACTAGATGAATTCCAGAATTCAAAAATTCAGACTGTTTCCTGCAAGTGGTACTTTAATAAAGGTTGGTCCAGACACTTCCGATCATGAACCTGTGTGTGTGTTGTTTGGATCGAGGACGCGCATGTGCGTGATTCTGGTGAAGAACCTGTAGGCGCGTTTGGCTCAAGGCATCTGCCTCAAGCACTCAGTGTTTGCTGTCGATGTGTCCCAGTATTTATTTTACCTCTTCCTGGGGGCTTGTGTGTTTCCCCAGCTCCCTCTCTCCCTAACCCGTGTCCTCTGGAACAGTTTCCATATTTCTGTAGCCGAACCAAAGCCGGGATATTTTTATTTGTCTGGATCTAGTATTTATGGATGTCTAACTACCTAATGTAACTTAGTTAAGAAACAACAACAACAGACTTCTAACTGGGGCCGGTGTGTGATCCCAGAGGCTGATCTGCAAATCAAGCTACTTACATTTGTGTGGGAGACCCTGTGTTCAGGATTGGGTGACTTTTCTAAGAGAAATATGGGGGAGGGTTGGTTGCATTTTTAATCTAACTTGGGGGAAAAGCCTATTTTTTACAGTATTGTTGGTTTTGTTTTTCTATTAACATTTCCTTTAGCCTTGAATTTTTACTAAATTTCATCCTGATTTAAAAATCTTGTTTCTAATCTGGGAATTTGAAATCTTAGTACTTACTTAAATGTTACACCAATTTTTCCAGAGTTCAAACCACTTTAATATCAGAACATGGTAAAAAAAAAATTGCAGCCATTTCAAGCAGCTGGTGGGCTTTTTATACAATGACATCATTAACTGGTACCATTAAATGTTCTGAGAGGTGAATGTAAAATGTAAAAAGTACAGCTTTTTTAAAAAAACAACAACAATAAACTTTCAAAGAGAAAACTAGCGTGTGGTCTGTGTTATGTCCATTGACTTGATAAATGATTGAAATTTATTTTACATTTTTCCTCCATTGCCAGTGGGGAAGGAATTTGGGAGGAGGGAGGAGTGTACTAGACATTTGCTCGTTTTTTTTTTAAGAGTCAGATAAGGGGTGATGTCAGAGACTCCCAGTTTTATAAAGAGCCGTCTAGGGGTGCTGACCCTTAAATAAAGTGTCCTCTCTTTGCTGGAGAGGCTTAAATGATCTGATTAAAAACTGAGTAAATAAAATCAACCTCAGAAAACCATGTATTCCCAATTACTGTGTATGGGTATGAAAATTGGATAGGGAAGAAAATGGGTCCATTTGAAAGGTGGTGTTGGAGGAGAGCTCCGTGGATGGATACTGGGCAGCCGGAAAGACGGACGAGAGAGTCCTGGAGCCAGTTAAGCCTGAAACATTGCTGGAGGCAGAAGTGACAAAATCGAAGCTGTCTTACTTCGGGCACGTTGCGAGAAGGCAGAGTTCTTTGGAAAAGACAGTGATGCTAGGGAAAATAGAAGCCAGCAGGAGAAGAGGAAGACCGAACATGAGATGGATGAACTCCATGAAAGAAGCCATAGTTGTGAGTCCTCGGGAGCTAAGCGGGGCTGCGGAAGACAGGACACCGAGGACATCCATCGTGCATAGGGTCACCAGGAGGGTGGCTGGCCCAGGCACAGGCAGCCCAGGAGGAACCTTGAGGTAAACTTGTATGACTCAGGGAGGGTGCCGTGTGCATGGTGCTCCAGGGCAGCGTCTCCCAGTCTTTCCCCAAAGCCGCAGTGTTCCCACAGCTCCCGTGGGGTAGACTGAGGAGGTTGCTTGCCGCCCCAGGAGACTGACTGACCTGCTGTGCTTGTAACCCAGTTGCAGCACACTCATTGGCAAGGATTGCTTTTATGCTTTGAGTGATGGAAAGGGGAGGTCACTATTTAAAATTTTTCATTGTAGCATAACATACAGAAAAGTGCACAATTGTTAATTGCAGAAGTTGAGTTTTCTCAAAGTGATTGCATCCATGTAACCAAGAAACAGCATTATCAGCTTCCTTTGGGTTACTTCTCTTTGCTTAGGGTAACTGCTGCTCTGAGTAGTTTTCTCTGTTTTAATCACTTTAACCTTCAAGCTCTTGAGCTGCTGGGTCCTTCCATAGTTGTGCTAGGAGAGCCAAGTCCCTGCTGTAGGCTAGGGGATGTGAGAGCTGGCAGCAAAGGATGTGGCCAAACGGGAGGAAAAAACAGATTCAGGCCGATCCTCTCACCAACCTGTGGTTTTCAAGGCAAACGGGGTTTGCCCTTGATGTCAGTATCTGCCTTTTGTGGACTACTTTGTATGTGTCGGACACTACTAAACCCTTTCTAGGAGGCATTTTCCCAGCCTTTACAGTAAACTGAAAAGAGTACTAACAATCCCAAATTGAAGGCTGACTTATTAATAATCAACCCAAGACTTAATTTTATGAAACTCAGAGCTCAGCACTGTGCGCAGTCATAGGAACTGCTCTGTGGATGTTAGCTGTTGACTGGTGTTAGTGCAAAATGTCGTGCAAGAAAGGCAGCCGGTTAATAAATTTAGTGCCAATTTCAGGCATGGTGCCCTTCACGTGTATTATCTCTTTTAAACTTCATAACAGCCCTGGGCACACTGCACTGTCGTTCTCACTAGTTTTCAGAGAAGGCAACAGACTCTTGGTCACAGAAGATGGTTCCGTAACTTCAGCCCACTAGGTGGCCGAGTCCAGAACTTTGGTAGTCTAAACCAGGTTCCCTCTAACCACTGCCTTCTCTGGTCCCTTCCCCAAACTCTTACTGTTGAAAATAACAGCATTTTCACCTTTTTTCTTCAGTGCTTCCCTGGGATATGTATGTGTGTGTGTGTGTTTTAAATTTGTTCTCACCCCTCGTACACACAGAGCAAATTCCAGAAAATTGAAAACACTATTGTTTGCTAGGACCTTTTCTCCTCCTGGGATAACTGGGTTTTCTTCTGAGCAGGAGAGTTGAAAGTCAGTGGCCAAGAGGTTGCTTTCCTTTGAAAAGGCATGAGTGTAACAGGCCTAAAAAGGAAGGACCTGTCTGGAATGTGAAGGGTAATGGGTTTTGATGAAGCCTGCTTTATCTGATAAGCAGCAAGGGAGCCTCTGGGGAAAGCACGTCCGCAGGTTTCCAGATCCCTTTCTTGTCATCCATGAAGTGAGGAGGAGGCTAGGAGCCATTGAACTTGTTTCCACAAATAGGTGGAGTACTGGATATCCTACACATTGCAGCTCTTTGCATGTCAGTGGACCTTTTCGTGTCACATCCTCCGGTGGAGTCACCAACTAGAACACACCATTCATTCTGTGTCACCTGCTTCAAACTGCCTGCTTGGCTCCAGCCAGCAGCCCGCATCGGCAGTCTTTGGCAGAGGAAGGCATGGAGCCAGCCCCAAGCCCCATGTTTAGTAAAGTTGTAAGACCTTTCCTGCTTTTAAAAACAAGGCGCTAGATGGAATGAACTAGAAACATGGGCACCAGCTCATTGTCTTTGGACATAATAGCATGCTAAGACATATATTAGCTCTAGGAAATTTAGTGTTAACACGAATAGATATTTTTATGAATAACTATGATTATTAAGACAAAAAGACACACAGTATGTTTAGGAGAATTCCTAGGAGAGTAAGGTGAGATAAAGCATAGATACCTAGGTAGTTAATCCCTCTACCGATTTTCTCTAATCTGTGTTTGCTCAATTTGCTGAAAGATACAGATCTAGAAAATAACAAAATTCACTTTGCTGATGGGGGAAGAGCAATAATCAGAATCTTAAAGGTTCTCTCTCGTGGCTCAAAAGTGGAGACTCAGCAGAGTGTTCTGGTTTTCTGGAGGCTGATGCTCGCCTCTGCATGCTGATGGCCTGGATGGGCAAGGGGATAAAGTAGGTGATGTCCCAGATTCACTAGGGACGCAGTGCCTGCAGGGAACAGGCAGGGTCTGAGCACGGTGGCCCAGGGTTGGCAGGCCCCTGCATATAATCACGAATCACTTTTATTTCACCAAGATTCTTCGAATAAGTATTTGAGTGTTGGCTGAGATGCAGTGTGGCAAGGCAAAGGTTTTAGAATCTTTCCTGCTTTGGTAGTTGTGTTACCTTGGGCAACTGAATCTCTCTGAACCTCAGTGTCTGTCGGGGGGCTCTGTCCTGCAGGGCTCCCCTCAGCTGCTGTGGATGAGAAATCTACCAAGACATGATCTGCTTGGGGAGAAAAGGCTGACCGGTTTCTCAGAGGAGAAAGGTCTGGAGCCTCTCTCTCGATGGGCGTTACTGAGTTTAGCTTGCATAGGGTTGCGTATCAGAGAAGGGAGGTGTGGTTTACAGATAACATTTCTGGGATCGTGGGGGTGCTTTTGAGTCAGGGTCTAGTAGACGGGGTGACGCCAGTTGGCTGTAAAACCTTGGGAAACAAACATTTTGTGCTTGGACCCTTAACATTTAAATTGAGGACGTTCTTAGCAAAGCAGGTTTCACAGGATTTAATGCATTCTTCCTGAGGCCTGATTGTCTCCCCCCCCCCCCCCCCCGCCACCAGGAACCACCGGTTCTGGCACTGGGCTGCACCCCCCTTCAGCATTGTTTCAGGCCTGAAGCAGGCGGGGGAAGCAAGGCAGCCAAGAGATTAGGAGACTTTTTACAGTGAGAATGAGGATTTGGACTATGATAAAGCCCAGGGGTGAGGGTCCTTTGTCCCTCCTCCACAATCTCCTAAGTCCTTCCCTGATGGCCCTTTTGTGACTGCTTATATTAGTTTGTTCCTTCCTTGAGGAATCTTCCCCATTGTTGACTATCCAGCCATCCTCCAGGGGCCAAGCAGGGTGAAGTAAAGGGGGCAGAGACTGTGCCCCTGCCAGGAGGATAACTTGTCTCATTAGTGGCTTATGGTCCCAAGGTTCCCTAGCCATGGGGCCTTTTCACCTGTCGGGGTTACAGCTCCTGAAACCAAGCAGGACGGTTCCCAAAAGCGTCTTCATCTGTTGATTAATAGTATCTTCCTCAAACAGTGGTTTTGAGAATTGTAATACTACTAACACATATGGCACAATGTGCTAGGGATTCTACACACATACATGTGCATATACTATACACTTAGCCTTTTAGTTGCCCAATGAGGTACTATGATCACCCTCCTTTTGTAGTTAAGGAAACTGAGAAACAGGTTAAGTAACTTGCTCAAGATCACACAGGCAGTAAATGGCCAGCCAGGATTCTAAGTCTGGGCCAGGGGTGTCAAACTCATTGTCACCGGGGGCCACATCAGCCTTGCGGTTGCCTTCAAAGGGCCAAATGTTATTTTAGGGCTGTATGAATGTAACTACTACTTAACTCGGGGCCAGAGGCTCTACATTTGGCCCTTTGAAGGCAACCCCGAGGCTGATGTGGCCCCCGGTGACAGTGTGTTTGGCACCCTGGGTCGAGACGGTCCCCAGAGTCCCTGCACGCTCATTCGCCGTGCTGCACTGGGAGATACCCGTGGCACAGAACTGCTCGCTGGTGGTGCCCAGCCTTTAGAGACTGGCCCTTCTGCTAACATGGCTGCTGCCATCTGACTGCTTCCTGTCCTTGGATGTCAGTCTGACTGTCAAATCCGGAGACCAGGACAGTTTCGGGAAGCTCGTTCAGTGCCAGCGGACAGCAAAGGGTAAAGCTTCTGGCTTGGGAGATCACGCTTAAGCATCAAGTCTAACAAATAGGTTGTGAGTGCCCAGTGCGCTGGGCTGAGAAGGGTTCTGAGGCCCGAGTTCAGACAGAGTGGGGTGGAGCGGCCTAGTGACGTTGGCCAGGGGCAAGGGAACCCATTTACTTGCTGTCCTTGATTGAATTTGACCCCTTACTTTGAGCATGAAAACTAAGGCCCAGAGATACGAAATGACTTCCCCAAGGTTCTGTTGTTAGCTGCAGGCAGGGCACGGCTAGAACACAGCTGGGACAATCGTTTGAGTCCTGACTGGCGTTAGACTCTGTGCTGGAAAGTGTGGTGGACCGCGCACTTTATAACTGGGCTGTCACTTGTTCTCAGTTCCTGGTTCATCTTTGCCTTTGGGCCTGCAGTACAGGTGACCGGGGCCCTGGGTTCATAATCCTGGGTCTGCCACTGCCTAACCTTGGGACAATGCTTAACATCTCTGTGCTCCAGTGGTAAGGTGGCAGTCATCCCAGGGTGCCCGCTTTTAGCCTGAAGGTCTGGCCTCCTGGGAACCCCCTCACACCCAGGCAAGCTGCAACAGTTGCTCACCCTACTCTGCTGCTTCCTCTGTAAAATGGGGTTGAGAATTGCCCCCTTTCCATGGAATCGCTTTGAAGATGTAACTAATTTTTACAGATAGAACATATAGAAATAGTGTTTGGAACAGAACAAGTCCTCAGTACATGTTAGTCGTCTGTTGTTCTTGTTTTCATTATTATCGGAGCCAAAGGGTCCCCTCCCCACCACGGGGAGCCCCACTCTCATCCCAAGCAAGACAGGAAACCTTGCGTGATCACCTGGTCACCTGTAGCTTGTAGTCGGGTGTTTTCTACTCGAAATAGTAATGATGAGCGTGAGAATGCTATAGTCATTGCATTCTGTTCAAATGACATTCACTGAGCACCTATTGTGTGACAGGCAGAGCTCTAGGGTCTTCTCAGGGATTCAGAGGTAAATAAAAGTCTGGTCCCTTCCCTCTGGGGCCATGGGAACGGGCGGTTGTGGTTGTCAGCAGTAATTCTGGTTCAGTGTCACAGGGTCTGCACTCGGGGCACAGAGGAAACTGGACCACGGAAAAGAAAAGAACAGCAGCAGCTTGACATTACGGGGACAATGGTTAAACGTGGCATGTGCATAATCTCATTTATTATTGTAGCTTTGGAGGTTGTGATTACATTCCTGCATTTTACAGATGGGGAAACCGAGGTTCAGAGACGTTGAGAAACTTGCCTCAGTGTTGCCGAAGCAGGGCTTGCTGACCCAAAGCCTGTATTGTTATCAACCATGAATACTTTACAAGTTCTTCTGAAAGGAAATAAAATTCAAGGTTGGCTGGAAAGCTAGGCAGACCTTCAGCAGTCCCTAGCTAGGAATGGGAATTTCACCCAGAGGAAATGGCTTGAGTGAAAGCACAGAGGCAGGGTAACGGAAGGCACCTTTAAAAAGTCAAATGAGGGTGTGTTCAAGAATCGGTCTGGATGAATGAGCTTTGAACTCTAAAATCAGTTTGTTCCCCAACCTGGTGCCTTTTGTCCTTGCACACCTGGGGCTCACCTTCCTTTCCTTTTGCCTTTCTTCTCCGTTTCCCTGGCCCACCCTGTTCTCTGCCCTGTTCCCCCTTTTACATCGCCAGAGTGGCGGCTCGTGGCAGTCCCTCCGTGACGCTTTCCAATTTCACACTTACATGCCCCTCAAAGTATTCGTAAACTAACTCGTATGTAAAACCAATAAAGGGCAACGGCACACATCCCTGTTACTAATTTGGTCTGACTCCCTTTCTTCTGCTTTGATCATTCTTCTTCCTGCAAACATGGGCTTTGACCTTAGCAGAAGCGCAGGCTTTCAGGAGTCCGTGCACAGGGGCCTCTGTGAGCGTATTAATAGTAGGAATAAATAAGTGCTGGTGTTTACTGAGCATGTGCCCTGTGCCTGGGTGAGTGCCAAGTCCTTTTCAGACATTACCTTCCTGAATACACTCGGCAACTTTGTGGCGTGCGTTTTAAGGATTTACATTTCACAGATGAGGAAACTGAGGCTCAGGGGAGGAGAGCAGTGGTCACCTGCACCACATTCTCATGTTTCCTGTTCCCGCTGGCTTCCCTCATCCCAACACAGACTGCTGAAGCATAAAGGATGCTTAGTTGTCAGCCCAGCCAGCCCCTCCGTTTTTCACATATGAAACAGATACCGAGAAGGTAAGGGACTTGCTGGTAAGCACAGCTGATTAATGGTGGAGCAAGAACTAGTATCCAGGTCTTGCAACTGTTAACCCAGTGATTGAGAATTCCAATCTTGAGGCTGAAGGACACGAGTTTAAGTTCAGATTCTGCGGCTTCCGAGCAGTGTGACCTTAAGCAAGTCATGTAAACCCTCTGGATTCCAGTTTCCTCATCTAAGAAGTGGGGATAAGAAGTAGCCACCTCAGAGGTTTATTGTGAGGATTGAATAAAGTCATGCAAGCAGAGCTGCCAGAACAGTGACCCTTGTGCTTGAGAAGCAAGACTTAGGTCACTCTGGTGCTTTAGAAAACCTAGGGCTGCCCATTGTCTGCCCTACCTGCTCAGTTCCCATCATGCCTTGAGGCTAAGCCCATGGCGGAGTTCCAAGGCTACCTCTGCCTAGGGCAAGTGAACAGGAGCCAATAGCTACAAACCTTGAAATTCAAGACAGGCAGATGTCCCGGCATCTGTCTTTATTAATACCTCACTAAGAAGAGTTTGAATTGCTGTACCTGCCCCCTGCGCCCCTGCTGTGTTGAGAAACCCACAGAAGGGAGCCAGGGAGGACAGGGAGTGGGTCTGCCCCTCCCCCAAGTCCCCAGGGAATGGTGTACTGTGTAACATATGAAATGCTTATCTCCTGAATGAATGGTCGGCTGTTGCCTCATCCCTTCTCATTTCAGCATATTCATCTCTTCCTAAAATCAAAGTCATACATGTGGAATTCAGAGAGTCAAAAGGCGACACAGTGGCCACCAAATATAGTAGTCCCCTGCTTTCTCCCTCATTTACCCTCCCAGAAGCAGCCATTTCGCCTCTGGTAGCTGATCATTTTGGTGTTTAACTACTTATTACTACTGCTGGGCAGTCCAGTTCTAGGCGACTCTGTTCAGCTCCCACCGTGGAAGTAAGTCATTGCCTGCTCCCCCAATATTTTCATTTCATAATTTTGGCTAGGTTAGTATTGAGTGTTTACATTATGATGGCTGTAAACGCTGGTCACAGCTGAACCGTGATGCAAACTATGATTGCTTTTTCTTTCCTTGACAGTGGTTCCCCAGGAGTTTGTAATCATCTTGTACTTTTTCTCACTATTGTTTGTTTGCTTTTCTGTCTGCTTATTATGAATCGATCTCCAACTCTTTACCATGTGTCTAAATCCTTTCTAAGACATTCGATGCACAGACATTCCATTGATTTCAACCCTCTGAGAAAGCCTCCTCCCTGAGGACCTCTGACCTGTTCCCCTAGGCACTGGTTGCTGCCCACCCACCGCCCCGCCCCCCAGCCTGGCACACAGCTGTCTAGCTTCCAGTGATGCCCTTGAGAAGTCTGAAGCCATTTGGATGATTGCTTCTTTGATTTGAGTTAAAAAGTTTTTCCCTGGCTTTCCTGAGATGTAGTCGATATATAATATTGTATAAGTTTAAGGTGCAGAGCACAATTTGATATATATAATGTATACGTTGCGAAGTGATTACCACAGTAAGGTTCGTTAACGTCTCCATCACCTCAACAATGACCATTGTCTGTGTGTGGTGAGACTGTGTAAGATCTCTCTCTTAGAGACTTTCTAGTGTGTGCTCCAGTATTGCTACCTGTGGTCACCACACTGTCCATTACATCCCCAGCACTGATTTATCCGCTAACCAAAAGTTTGGACTTTCTGCCCATCTTTACCCACTTCCCCCATTCCTCTGCCCCTGGCAACCTCTAATCCACTCTTTGTTTCTATGAGCTTGCTTTGTTTTAGATTCCGTATATAAGTGAGATCAATATAGTATTTGTTTTTCTCTGTGTTATTTCACTTAGCTTAATGCCCTCATGGTTTATTTATATTGTTGCAAAGAGTAGGATTTTGTTCTTTTTTGTGGCTGAATAATATTCCATTGTCTATGTATGTACTACATCTTTTTTAACCCATCCCTCCATCAGTGAACCCATCCGTCCATCAGTGAATACTTAGGCTGTTTCCATGTCTCGGCCCCTGTGAATGATGCTGCTGTGAACATGGGGGCACATGGTGGTGGTGGTGGTTTCATCTCCTGTGGCTGTATGCCCAGAAGTGGGACTGCTGAATCGTGTGGTAGTTTTATTTTTAGTATTTTGAGGCCTCTCCATACTGTTACTTACAGTGGCTGTTCTAATTTACATCCCCACCAGCAGTGCCCAAGAGTTCCTTTTTCTCCACCAACATTTATCTCTTGTCTTTTTAATGATGGCCATTCTAACAGGTGTGAGGTTGTCCTTCATTGTGGTTTTGATTTGCATCTCCCTGATACTTAGTGATGTCGAGCCCCTTTTCTTGTACTCTGTGGCCACTTGTGTATCTTCTTTGGTGATCTGACTTCGACAGCTCTGGGAGCTGGTAGGACCCTTGGTGTTTTGTGGGTTTATGATGATAGACCTTGGTGTGGACCCCCTGTGCGAAACAGTTAGTGGACTTTTCGGTTCTGGAACCTCATGCCCTTACTTTCTGAGAATTAAAGTATACATACACATAAATGTGAACACATGGTTCACGGGCGTGATGGCTAGCCTCCAAGATGGCCCTAATGACCCTTGCCTCCTTACAGACATATCCTTACGCATTCTGCTCTCACTATTGGACCAGGGCTGGTCTCTGACCAGTAGTGTACAGCAAAACTAATGGTGAGTTTGTTTCTGAGACTGGGGTGTTAAAGACATTGTCACTGCTGTCTTGGTCTTGTTTTCCCTCTTGGATCGCTTCCTTTGGGGGAAAGCTAGCTGCCATGTGAAGGAGTTCCACAGGGAGGCCCACGTGCCAAGAAACCAAGACTTCCTGCCACCAGCTAGCCACTGAGGCTTCTGACAATAAACATGTGATTCTGTCTCCTTGGAAGCAACTGCTTCAGCCCAAGTGGAGTCTTCAGATGAGACTGCAGCCCCTGTTGACAGCTTGGCGGCAGCCTCATGGGAGACACTGAGCCAGAATGAGGCATCTAAGCTGCTTAGAGATTCCTGACCCTCAGGAACTGGGTAAGGGAATAAATGTTGGTTGAGCTTTTGGGACAATTTGTTACCCATCGTGGGGTAACTAATATAATGGATGATGCCCTCCCCTCCATTTTCTCTGTTCCATCAGTCAGGGATCCCTGTTACTTAAATAGTAGACTTCCTATAACAATCGATCGAGTCTTTTATTTCCTACCCCTGTTTTCTTTTCTGTTCTGGGAGTTTTTCTTAACTTTATCTTCAGATATTTCTATTGAGTTTCACTTTTGCTCTTTCATTAAAAACGAATTTTTTCAAGAGCTTTTTTTCTTTTTTATTTTTCGTCCCGTCTTTCTTAAAAAAAAAAAAAAAAAGTGGTACCTGGTCCTGTGGTCCTTGAACTCAGAGACACTTTGCTTCGCCTTCTCTGGAGGAGAAGTCTCCCGTCTTTGGCCAGGCTGGGATCTGGGCTGTCGTGCTGCATGACACAGGGATGCAGATCCCGGGAACGGACAGCCGCCTAAACTGGATGTCAGTCAGTCCCACTGCCTTCCCCTTCATTTCTAGACATTCCTTCACTTCCGATGATGTGCGGCTAATTCACGATTCTTAGCTTGGCTTCAGTTTTTGTTGTGTGTTTTTCCCTTTACATTGAGCTTCCATAATTTAGTTTTTCCTTACCTATTTTCTCCATTCTGGTGGATTTAAGCTCTAGACCAAAAACCAAAATGAATAACTGAGTTGTTTTAGTGGGATTTCATGGAAAAGAGAAAAACAGACATGTCTATTTTACCAGCCCTCTTTACTTCCACCCTTTGTGCTTTTGCCTGTACTCACCTCTCTCTGGGACTTTCTGTGACTCCATTCAGCCTCTTGCTCATCAATGAAGGGGACATTGGCTGACTCATAGTCACGGTGGCTCTGAGGTCATAGTCTATGAATAGCTGCGGTGGGAACACTGGCAGGTCAGTTCCAAACAGTCAGTACATTCTTATTTATTGCGAAGCTGCTGGCTTGTGCCTGAAGACATGTCCATGACCTTCAACTGCACGCTTGGGCTTCGGAGCCGAGTGTCAATATTTAAGAGGAAGAGTTTACATACACGCACCTTGAAGGTCTGAGTGTGTGTGTGTATAACACAATGCCTGTGGGTTTATATGCGTATGTGCACAAACTCACATCTCAGAAATGAGCCTTCTTGCCAAACAGAACCTACCTTCGGACCCTGGGTGAATTGAGAAGCATGAAAAATGTTTAGCCTAAAGGATGTTTAACTATTCATGATGTCTTCAAGGCAAAGCTGTGGGGAAGATGAAGCCACCTGGAACACAGCTGTCACAGTACAATGAGGCATCCTGAAAGTCAGAGACTCAAGCAGGGCTGGGGAGAGGCTTCAGAGGCATTCCGCTCCCTGCTGCCCACTATAATAAAAACTGCTTTGGATGTGTCATGTCCATGGTTAGCAAGATGAGATTTAATATTTAGGAAGTCCAGTACTATCTTGTGAGCTTGAAGATAACAATATTTGGGGTTATGTAACTTTTGGGGGGTAATAAATTCAGTTTATTTACTACCTATGGACCCTCGCGTGAGGTGGTTTTAGAGGTGGCAATTGTGTGGCACACTCATCAGTTCTCTCCCTGCTTGTACCCATGGCAGACATTACTAATCAATCGTGGTCCTCACTCTCTAGGCCTAGATGCGAGGTCTCAAACTCCTTTTCCCCACAGTGCCCCTTGTAGCCACTAGCAATTGGGGGTTCAGTGGGAGGGTTGGCCGATGCACCACATGAGACACAGAAGCCGCCTCTGCTAGGGTGTTTTATCACCATTTGCAGTTGAACATGCTTCAGTTCACGTTACTTTACCTAGAACTCACCTAGGCATGGTCCATCCAGAACTGACTAGGGTAGAATTTTGGCTTTTGTGGCCTAAAATCACTTGAGCAATTTTGTTTTTATGTGACCTGCCGTGATTGTCCTGGGGTTTGGTTTAAAGTCTCAGGGTGTCAGCGCTTGTGCGGTCGGTTTCTTGAGCTCGATAGCACCCCGGATCTTCTTTCATGTCATCATTTCTTGTTGGAAACCAGGGATCCGCAAACCGCGGCTCACAGGCCCAGTCCAGCCTGCTGACTCTCTGCGTAAATAAAATGTCACTGGACCAGAGCCACACCCATAAATTTATGTATTGTCCATGACTGCTGTCACAGTAGAAGGCCAGAGTTGAGTACTCATGACAGAGACTGGCCCCCAAGGACAAAAATATTTACTGTTCACTCTTTACAAAAAATAAAAAAGTTTCCTGACCCCGTTCTAAATGGTCATTTAAGCCTCTTTGGCTCTCAACTCTTAATCCGACATGTTCTCAATGGTGCGCATATTCGGCTCTCTTACTGACTAATTTAATTACCCCTGTAGCCAGCCCACATTTCTCCATCATGCTCCCAAGGCTGTCCTGAGCAATGTGAAGTGTCCCGTTGCTGCTCAGAGATGCTGATGATGACACTCCCTGCTGTTTGCTGAGCGCTTACTACGGTCACTCGACACAGAGCAAGGGAACAAAAGTAAGCAAAGGGCTTGGCACAGTGCCTGGCAAAGAGTAGGCACTCTATTATTTTTAATTTTTACAGGAGCCCTGTGAAGGAGAAGGTATTATTAAAGCGCTTACATAACTTCTTCAGGGTAGCCAAGCTGGTAAGTTAGAACTAGATTCTAACTCAGTTTGGACTGAATCTAAAACTCGTGACCTTTCCATTAAACCATATCCATTTCTACTACATTTAACTGATTTACCAGTCTAGTAATCTGTATGCAATTAGAATAATTGGCATTATATATTATGCATAATATATATTTTTAATGTGTGTGTGTGTGTGTATGGTATAGTGTATTGTGTCAGATCCTTCTCACATGCAGGTTAGACATTGTTCCCATTTTACAGAGGGAGAAACTGAGGCCAAGAGAATGTTGTTCAGATTGACAGTAAGCTGTTGGCACAGTTCTAAGTTGGTAGGATTCCAAACACTTTATTCTGCACGGCTGCGATGCACAGCCGTGATCCGTGGCTGAGTTGACATTCCTTCAGCAGCTGCTGTAATGCACATCGGTAGAACACCCGCCCTGTACCAGGTGCTGCGCTCAGTCCGTGATATATTATTTCTGTAGTGGATTCCTTTCCTAAGTGCGCGCAAACTGTCGAATTGTCTGATGCTTGTTTTTAATTCAGTGTGCTTGTTTAGGTAACGTGTTTGGGGTTGCATTCTCTTCCTCCAAAATGGAAATTTAAGGTGTTGTTTTGTACCTCAATTTTCCCATCTGTGAAATGGTAAAGAAAATACCTGTTTTTACATCTGTCCATTTTCTAAGTTTATGAGATTACAAAGGAGAGAAGTCTGTGGGTAGGAATCAATCCAAAGATGTTCTCCGTGGCTTACAGAGTGAATTGTAAGAGATCGAATGAATTAAAAAATTTTAAGCTGAGAGATTTTTGAGCTTCTCCTAAGGAACCAGATAACTTCGTAGGACTGACTTTGTTGTCCCGTCTGGACATATGACTGGGGCTGCGTACAAGCTTCTCCCTTGAAACGGGGTCCCCAGCGTGTCTGCCGTCTCCCCAGCACTGCGGCCTTGTAAGTTGCTTTTTAAAACGTCCCATTTTAGTCGTTTCCTTTGCCCGCTGATCCTTGGATTTGCAGCTTCCACGTTCAAGCGGGGTATAAGAAAGAGCATCATCTACCAGAAGAAATGTGCTTTACAGCCATTTGAACCGAGTGGACAGAAGACCTTCGCGCTCTGATTCTATGTATTGTAAAGGAACTTACCTTTAAATCAGGACAGGACAGTTGAAATAAGACTAAATGAAAGAAAAGCTATTTTTAATACACGCACGTATAATTATAGACTGTAACTCCCACCCACATATTGAGGGCGAAGTGTTAACCTCTATGAAGCTAAGGGGGAGTTATAATCATGCCCAAAGCCCAGCTTAGGCTCACTGAGAAGCCAGCTGGCGGTCTCTTGGACAGCACCATCCCATCCCCATTCTTTAGCGCGGGTTTGTTGTTGCAGGGGAAATACTGTATTTAGTACACTCTCTTAAATTTAAACCAACTCCAGACTCTTATTTTTAAACAGATGTCATTTCTCTCTATAATATAAAGGGGAACAGTAAATAAGAGAATAATTAACTCTACCAAAATGTCTATTCTTGTCAGGACATTTAATAATTAAATGTCAGGACATTTAATTATTTCCTTAACGTAGTTTTTGGGCTTGTTTACTGCTTATTTTAAAGGACTGAATGGTGGCAGGGGGTGCTTCTTCTTCCTGAAAGCTGCGAAGCATTTGCTCTTTGCTTTCTGCGCTGCTGTTTCAGCGGTGCCTGGTCCCTGGTGAGTGGTCAGCAATGCTCACAGAACGAATGCTTGCCCCTCCTGTGGTGGCATTATAATTGCTCATCTCTGTCACAAAAAACATGGTGCTAATGGGCAAGGGGAGCATTTGATCCCTTTCTGGAAAGTATGTTTTGTTTGGGCTTTCTGAAATAGGATGCATCACTTTCCCTTGCCAGCTTTGTTCACAGGGGGAAATGAGTGAAATAAGAGAATCAGATTTAGCATCCCTTCCCAATGCCCCCCTTCCCTGCTCCCAATACATATACACACAGTGCAATTCAAAATGTTGGCCCTGGCTGGGTAGCTCAGTTGGTTAGAGCATTGTCTCAATACTCCAAGGTTGTAGGGTCGATACTTGATCAGGTCATGCTTGAGAATCAACCAGTGAATACACAAATAAATGGAACAATAGATCTCTCTCTCTCTCTCAAATCAATAAATTAAAAGTACTCCCACAAAATACACAGCGCATGTCACCAGCACCAAAGTCATTGCTTAAGTGTAGATCCTGCTCACACTTTGCATTCCATAGCCCCTTCTTCGGCAGCAACCCGAGCCATTGGATCTCATGAATAGAAATCTCCTTCCCCAGCCACACCGCTTGGCCTCACCACTCCATGTTAATGCCATTTCTGTTGGAAGCTCTCAGCACTTAACTCTTCGTACGAATGACGTGGCAGGTAGTCATACACATCTCTTGTTTTGGTACTTAGATCTGGTATAACCTTTCATGTGTTGGTTTCTTTATTTCTACACTGGGTCATAGCCAAGCTGGGCACATAAGCAATAAGAAAAGGTCGTTATTAGCACAGTTCCTTGTAATTAGTCTGTGTTTTAGTTTACCCCCAAAGCATGCTTCGAGACAAGGTTTGGGTCCAGTTGATTTATTTGGAAGGCCGATCCCATGTAACTTGGTGAGGGAGTAGGAAAGTGTGACAGACAAGGGAAGAAAGGCGGAAAAGGATGTGATAGGGAACGGGTTACCACTGGGAGTAACTGGGGACAGTTCTGCTGGGGACCTTTTAAGATAGTATGGTCCAATAGAAATATAATGCAAGCCACAAATGTAATTGTAAATTTTCTAGTAGCACATTTTAAAAAAAGCAAAGAGAAGCAGATGACATGAAAAGCATATTTCATTTAGCTCTGTATATCCAAAGTATCCCTCCAGTATATAATCAATACAAAGAGCATGTGTTAGTGGATTGAAAATCTCTGGGTTGCTGTCATGGCGGCCTTTCCACCTTGGATTTGGTTGCACAGGTTGAGCACTGCATACTCTAGAGGGCGCTACTTACCTAGGCTTCCATGGACTGCAGCCGGCATGGTGCCCTGAAGTCATGCAGTGTGCCACCTGCACAACTCCTTCTGTGATGGCCGTCAGCCTCTTACCTCTTGATTATTACTATGTTCATCACTTTGGGGGAAGAACAAAGGATTGTTAGAGCAGGTATATTTGCTTGGGCTTGTCTACTAGATGTTCTGTCCTTTAAGGGTCACTAAACATTTTGAGTGCCTGACATCATTCAGTAGGAAGCCAGCCTCACGCAACAGCCGAAGGGCCCAGCACTTCCAGGGCCCTGCAATCACTCTGAAGGAGTCAGCTTCACACTGCTAATTCTAGCTCGCAATCTGTGGAGGGCACCTATGAGGTTTTGCTAAGCACCCTGGCCCATGTGGAAGTAGCTCACCCAGGCTGGAGCAGGGAACTGGCAAAGAGTAATGTCTGTGGCCCAGAGCTTCCCCTACAGAGGTAGGCTGCCCCGCTCCCCTTTACTGAGACCCCTTTTTCTCCACTGGTCTACCTCACCTCCATCACCCACAAAGTGTCTGGCTGCAAGTCAGTGAACTCGGGCTGCCTAAGCTCTGTTGCTCAGTCACAGGGGGGCTCTGAGTTCATTTTGTGCCTTTTTCAGTTGTTCCTCTGTGGTGGGCAGCAAACCACGCAAGCAGAATCAAGTTGGTTTGATTGGTTGCATCTAGGAAAAAAAAAAATTCGAAGCAGTTGTCATGAAAGGAGGTCGTGGAATGAATTGAATGTGGACTTGGAAAACAATTCAGAGGTCAAGCACTACAACCATTTCCTTTTGTAGATGATGAGCGGGAGACTCTGAGAGGCTGAGGAGCTCATCCAGGGCCCCATAGTGGGTTGGTGGCAGAGGACTAACTTCTCTGTGGAAGAGACTATCTTCTTTCCCTCCCCAGTGCATCATGCCTGATACATTGCTTGCATTCAAGAAATGTTGGTGTGATAGACTGGTGCACTTTTAAAATATCCAGTTTACCTAGAGGCCAAAATGCATACTTCTCTGTCCCACCTCCAATGTATCTATATAGTGTGCATTGGTTGATTTTGCAAACGCAGCATCCATTACCCTTCCTGCCTGCGTTGATCCTTGCCCTCCAGGGGAGAAGTCATGTGATCCACATATGACCAATAAGAGCATTCCATTCCCCTAGCCCCATGTGTTATTTGTTCAACAATTGGCACATGACCCACGCCAGACCAATTGTGAGAACTCAGCTTGGGACCTTCTTTGGATCCTGTAGTCACCGACAGGGGAGAGCCAGCCTGAGCGTGAGGCCAGTACAGCAGACGGAACAGCTAGAGCTGGAGAGAGCAAGGCCTTTGACCACAGTGTCCGTGTGTATCTGAATCTAGTGTCTGTCTCTGGATTTTTTTCCCATTATGTAAACTGATAATCTCTTCTTTTTAAAAAATCAGTTAGGTTTTTATCACTTGCATTTGAAAGTAAATGGCATCAGCAGCAATGAAACAACCTACAGATTAGTTAGTACCTCCAACATCTACTGTTGGGTGTTCACCCTCCCACGAGCTCAGGGAGGGTGGTCCCTTTGCAGGCATTCTGGTTTTCACAGCCAAAAGCATCTTGATTAAAACAACTGTTTTTTTTTTTTTTAATGTATTTTTAAGTAAAAAACAGAAGTAAGAACTTTGAATGAAATATTGCTGGGAAGCTCATTTGTAAAGTAGTGAAATGAGGAGCTGCCTGAGTGGACGTGGAGATGGGGCGCTGAGACCTTGCCCACCGGACCTCGGTGTTGTCCCTTGTGACAGCTCCACGTCTCCGCTGCGGGCCTGTGACTCTGCAGAGCCTCGTCTGAAGACTGGCCTCAGGGCTGGCTTTCGAGCTAGAACACGGTTTCTCAGTCTTGGTGTTACTGATATTGTGGGACATAATTCTCTGTACGGGGGTCGTCCTGTGCATGTAGGACGCTGAGCAGCCTCCCAGGCCTCTACCCACTACATGCCAGTAGCACCCTGTCCCCAATCATGACGTCTAAAAATGTTTTCAGACGTTGTCAGATGTTCCTTAGGGGTGCAAAACAACCTCTAGTTGAGAACTGTTAAATCAGATTTACTCGCTGCTCAACTATCTGAGAACAGTGAGTTTGCTAAATTGTTGGGACAGTGTTGAGAGATCATTAAAAAGAAATGAGTTACAGAAAACAACAAGAGGCGGAGAGGATGTGGAGAAATTGGAACTCCGTATGCTGCCGCGGGAATGTAAAATGGTACAGACTCTGGCAAGCAGTTTGATGTCTCTTTAAAAAGTCAAATGTCGAATTACCACGTGATCCAGTAACTCCATTGCAAGGTCTATACACCAAAGAACTGAAAGCAGGACTCAAATCAGTATTTGAACATTAATGTTCATAGCAGCATTATTTACAGTAACCAAAAGGTGGGAGTAACCCGTATGTCCATTGACAGACGAAGGGATAAGTAAAATGTGGTCCCCACATACAGCAGAACATTATTCAGTTCTAAAAAGAAATGAAGTTACAATACACGCCGCAATATGGAAGGACCTCGAAAACAGTATGCTAAGTGAAGTAAGGCAGATGTAAAAGGTCAAGTATTACATGATTCCTCTTGTGTAAAATATCTAGAGTAGGAAAATGCATAGAGACAGAGTGGCGGTTACTCGGGTCCACGAGAAGGAAGAAGGGGAAGTTACTGTTTAACGGGTGCAGGGTTTCGGTTTGGGGTGGTGGCAGAGTTTGGAACTAGACAGTGGCAATGGTTGCACAACATTTTGAGTGTAATTAATGCCATCAAACTGTATGCTAAAATCTGGTTAAAACAGCACATTTTGTGTTTCTTTTTTACCACGTTAAAAAAGAAACAGAAAACCCCAAATGAGTTAAGCTCATAAACTTTTGCCAAGTCTGGTAGCATTTGGTGCAGTGCACTTGCCGGGTGCCGTGGCATACGACGGAGCATCTGAGGGGAAGGAGTGGGTGGGCTGCAGGCACTCGGTGACCCGGTCCCGGAGGCTGGGGTCTGCAGAGCTCCCAGATGCCCACATCAGAGGTGCAGGTTCCACCGAGCCCTCGCCACGTACCAGGTGCTGTCCTGAGGTCTTCACAGAAGTCCTCTCATTTAACCCTCACAAGCACCCTGCAGCCTCGGCGCTCATATTGCTCTACTCTATATGTGAATGAACCGAGGCTCAGAGAGGGAGGTAGCGCCAGTGTTCAGCCGGACCCAGGTACTCAAATCCCCATGGGTCCTGTGCTTTTAACCCCCGGACTCTGGTTCTTTTTCTTCCTGAGGTTTGGAGCCAAAATGCTTAACTTGGGGTTAAAAGTCCTATTTTGAGTATTTACTTAAACAGCAAGGAAGGAGAAATAAAGTTGTTCGTGGCTCCCAAACAACTCTAGTCTTTCTGACTACACAGTTAAAAAAAAAAAGCCATCACATTCTGCAGAAGATGTGTTTTCCTCTGGACAATGTCACTGAGATCAGAGGAGCGCTCTTCCCAGGAGGAAGGCCAGAGTGCATGGGGGAGTGCGTGGGCTTTGCGGTGGGCCAGGGTGCTTCTGAGATGTGAGCTCACAGTTTCCAGTTTCTTGCTGGGCTTGCACAGCTATCTCCAGGTTTTCTTGTCTATCTTCCTGCCTTGTGGGGAGGTGGATTATGGCACTTGATGATTTAATCTGTGTAATCTCTAGACAAAACATGTCTCCACTTCGCTGCCAGGAAAATGTTAATTTATTCTGCTTCTAGTTCTGGAGAAAACGAATGATTGACGATGCTCTGTGTGTGTGTGTGTGTGTGTGTGTGTTTGTGTGTGTGTGTGTATGTGTGTACCCAAGGATCTGTGTGCAAAGAAGCCAATGGGCCTTATACCTAGGGATTTTAAGTGGAAGTTTCTTGAGTCTCCTTTAAGGTGCAGTCCCCACCTTACTGAAATTGTGTGCAAAGCATTGTGTCTGTGGCGTGATTATTGTTTTTTTTTTTTTTTGAAGGGAACACAACCCAACGTTCCCCAGAATTTCAAACGGGTTTTGGACAATGTCAGTCTGTAATTGCTCGATGCCTGTTTCCCAGCACATCTTTCTCTGAAGAGCCATGATCGTCTTAGGGATGAGAGGTCCTTGATGTTTTGGAAGCACCTTTATTTAGGTAAAGGGGCTGAGCACAGTCAGCAGCCATGGGAATTGTTGTTCTTTTGAGCTTGTTCAGTTTGAAGCCTGGAGAAAGCCATCCAGATGGAGATAGACTTCAGCCAAACGAGTCTGAGCATGCCGTCTGCACCTTCAGCCGTCCCCTCTCCTTCCAGCCCCTTCTCCCCCTTCTGTTCTGCTGTTCTCGCTCCTGCCCACCTTATGTGCCTCAGGCCTGGGACCAGCACGGGGACTGTACAGACCTGATACTTTCACCGTATTTAACTTGCTCCCAGCACATAGTAGGAATCAATAAATGGTAGCTTAAAAACAGCACTCCCGTCCAGCTCTCTGTGAAGTGGGAATTTGCTCCAGACATAGACTAGGGAGAGGTTCCCATTCTTCTCCTGTAGCAGAACCCACAGAGAGCTCTGAGATTACACATTCATGGCAAATGGGGAGCCATCTGCATGTGAGCTTCTTAAAAAACAAACACCTTTCTGAGTATTATCTCCATCAGTCATCACGGCAATTGGAGAGGCTGGTATTTCCAAATCTATGTTCGAGAAAAAGAAGCAGGCTTGCAGAGATGAAGCCATTTGCCCAAGGTGAGAAAGAAAGCAAGCCTCCAGAGTCAGGACTGGAGAACCTGCTGTCTCCATGATGCTATAACTTCCACATGGGTTTTGCGTTTTCTCATTTGAGAAGGAAAGACTTCCTGTGAGAGAAGGCCCATGCGCTGAATGTCACCAAACGGGATGGGTAACATTTGGATGTGCCTGTCTGTAATGCACTTGGGATTGAGGAGCTCTTCGCACATTTTACTGCATATACAAGTCACCTAGGCTTCTTATTAAAATGCAAATTCTGATTCATCAGGTGGGTAGAGCCTGGAGCAGAGCCTGAAACCCACATTTCCAGCCAGCTCCTAGGTGATGCTGCTGCTGCTGATGCGTGGACGTTTGGAGTGGCCAGGGGATCAATGTTAACTTTATAAAGGACTTGCTCATATAGGATCTCATTTGCTCTTCACCCAAGTCCTGTGAACTATCTATTATTATTCTACCAGAGCAGTAAGAAGATTGAGAGTCTTATTAGAAATAGCTACCATTTTCAGTGTCAGGCATTTCTTTTTTTAAAGTGTATTTTATTGATTATGCTATTACAGTTGTCCCAGTTTTTCCTCCTTTGCCCCCCTCCGCCTGGTACCCCCTTCCCTCCAGCAATCCTCCCCCTTAGTTCACATCCGTGGGTTGTGCATATAAGTTCTTTGGCTTCTTCATTCCCATACTATTCTTAACATCTCCCTGTCTGTTTTGTACCTACCAATATGCTTCTTGAAGGTGGCCATCACCAGGTCGCCCACAGCAGCAGCAGGAAGTCTCTGTTCAGTGAATTATGCTTCTTAACCCCTGTGTCTTTTCCCCCACTCTCCTGCTTCCGTCTCCCTGCTGATAACCCTCCAAATGATCACTGTATCTGTGATTCTGTTCCTGTTCTGGTCGTTTGCTTAGTGTGTTTTGTTTTCATTTGTTTTGTTTTAGATTCAGTTGTTGATAGTTGTGAGTTTGTTGTCATTTTAATGTTCATAGCTTTCATCTTCTTTTTCTTAAATAAGTCCCTTTAACATTTCATATAATAAGAGCTTGATGATAATGAAATCCTTTAGCCTTACCATGTCTGGGAAGCACTTTATCTGTCCTTTGATTCTAAATGAGAGCTTTGCTGGATAGAGTAATCTAGGTTGTAGGTCCTTGCTTTTCATACCTTTGAATATTTCTCACTAGTCCCTTCTTGCCTACAAAGATTCTTTTGAGAAATCGGCTAATAGTCTTACGGAAACTCCTTTTTTGGTAACTCTCTTCTCTTGCTGCTTTTAAGAGTCTCTCTTTATCTTTAACCTTTGGCATTTTAATTATGTTGTGTCTCGGTGTGGTCCTCTTTGGGTCCTACTTGTTTGGGACTCTCTGTTCTTCCTGGACTTGTATGTCTATTTCCTTGGCCAAATTAGGGAAGTTTTCCTTCATTATTTTTTCAAATAAGTTTTCAATTTCTTCCTTTTCCTCTTTTCCTTCTGGCAGCCCTATGATTTGGACGTTGGCACTTTGGGGCTTAACAGCATCACCCCACCTCCTCCCCCTTCTTCAAAATTATTCAGTGACTTCTATAATTCAGGAGAAAATGCCAAGATCTTTTTTTTTAATCCTCAACAAAGTATATGTTTATTGATTTTTAGAAATAGAGGACGGTGGGGGGCGAGAGAGAAACATCAGTGTGGGAGAGAAACATTGATCGATTGCCTCCCATATGCAGTCTGACCAGAGATAGAATCTGCAGCCTAGGAATGTGCCCTGACTGGGAATCAAACAGCAGCCTTTCTGTGCATGAGACAGTGCTCCAACCAACTGAGCCACACTGGCCAGGGCCAAAATGCCAAGATCTTTAACATGGCCTGTCAGGTCCTCTGTGTTCTAGCTTCTTTCTTTTTACGCAGTCATCCCTGGTGCCATCCTCCTCCTCTTTACTCAGCTGCAAACAAGTCAGTTTACTGGGGTTTCGGTTGTTTGATGGGCTAAAGCTCTTTTCTGACTCTGAGTCTTTGCCCTTTCTTGCTCTTCTCTCTGCCTGCATCTGTCTTCCCCACCCCAATCCTTAACCTGGCTAACCTTGGTATGTGTTTGCTAAGGCTGCTGTAATAAAGTGCCACAGATTGGGTGGCTCAAGCAACACAAATTAATTTTCTTACAGTTCTGGAGGCTACAAGTCTGAGATCAAGGTGCTGACAGATGGCTTTGTTCTGAGGCTTCCCTCCTTGGCTTTTGGATGGCTGCCTCCTTCCCCGTCCTCATGTGGTCTTCCCTGTGTGTGTGTGTTTGTGTGTGTGTGTGTGTGTGTGTGTCTGTGTCTGTGTCCAAATTTCCTCTTGTGACGACACCAGTAATATTGGATAAGGATCCACCCAGATGACTTCATTTCGACCTAATTACTCTTTAAAGACCCTGTCTCTAAATACTGTCACTTTCTGAGGTCCTGGAGGTTAGGGCTTTAACATATGAATTTCAGGAGGACATAACTCAGCCCAACACTATTCTTTTCAATGTGTAGGTCACAGTCTAAATGTCATTTCCTTGGAAAGCATTCTCTTACTCTACTCAGTCCAATCCAAATTAGATATAATTCCACTCCACATTAGAATATCGTTAGACACTCTTGTAGAGAGCACCCAGTCTACCTCCCATAGCTATTCCATTTTGTGATTGTTTATGCATTTATGGGTATCCATCTCAAACTTAAGTGCCACAAGTTCAAGGGCCATATGTTTTCTCATCACTGCTGTATCCCTAGCATCTAGCACAGTTCCTGGCTCATAGAAAGCAACCAATGCAAATTTGTTGAATGAATGAATGAATGAATGAATAAAAAGTCCAAAGATTGTGCAGAATCTAGCAACTTTGCATCAAGTTAAACTGAGACCAGAACCACTGAAAGGAGAGATGATTCTTACCTATGTTTAAAAATCTGCAGAACAAGTGATTTCACACTAACCCTTAGTATCCCCTCTGCAGCCTTTTGGCATGAAATGCGCAAACTGTGACTGGAAATCGATTCAAGCTCAGAGATAGGCAGCTGGGGAGAACCCATTTATAAAATTATTGCTGATGTGTGCTGTGACATGGCCCAGTGTGGCACCATGGGCCAGTGTTCGACCAAAACTAATGACATTGGGCTTTTTGCTTAAAAGATAAGAAAATTCAGCCTTAAGCAGGGACTCAGAACAAATTTTATTCTTGTCCGATTGTTTTAGATGTTTAGATTTAGACATGATTTGAATTGGTTTTCTAGGTGAATCCATTTTCAAAATTAAATTTTGGGTTTGGGGAAGGTGTAACGCTAATGGGCTGGTGTGCGGTTTTCCTCCAGTTTCTGGTTCATAGACAGTCTCTGGAAGATCCCTGAGGCTCAGCCATTCTCAGGCAAGATCATAAATTCCAGGTGTCCTCTGGCCAGAAGGTTCCAGACAGTTATTTTGTCCAGTCCCCTGTCTGCAAAAGGTGGATTTGTTCAGGGCAGACCATTAATTTATTTTTATTTATTTAGCAAATATTTATTGAGTGTTTGCTGTCTGCCAAGCACCATGAAGTAACAAAGAAAGTAAGATAAGTTAATCCTTGAGGGCAAAGGCCAGATCTTGGCCTCTCTTCCCTTCGGCTGTGCTGCTTGGGCTGTTCTCTCTTCCACTGTGCTTGGCCCAGCTGTTGTGGCAAGAACAACTGTGTGGTGACATTTATCATTTTTGGTGCCCAGTGTTACAATCTCCATCCTATCTTTGCTAAATTCCCCATTACACGAGTCTTGTGGGGAGGGAGGGCTTCTTCTCCCACGATAGGAGCCCAAAGATGAGGTAATTGTCTTTTCTGAATCCTTGGCAGTTCAGGTGTGAGCATGTGACCTAGACTCGGCCAATCAGATGCATGTGTGTGAGACTTGGAATTGGGATTCCGGGAGCCCCACTGGGTTTCTAGGGTCCTGATGACGCCGATGGTGGCCTCCGTGCCGGGCCAGCAGGGCTCAGGACTGGGCTGCAGCACCCTCCGTTCACTACTTTCCTACTTTTGCATAATTCAATTTAATTGTTGTTCTTCTCCCCACCCATCTTTTTTTAGGGTCATATCTAAAAGTGATGTTTAGTATTACGAAAGCACAGGATGAAACAGAGGAACATGCCACAGATAGTCTGACCGTTCTAATTCTAATGGTTACTTGCACCTCCTTCCTCTTTTTCTTGTGTGTTTGTACAGATTTATGAATGGACTTAATGCAAACCATTCTTTGTGCTGCTGGAAGCATTTTAAATTAGTACTATGGGATTAACATTTTTCCTTGTGATTTTATACATTTTATTATTAAAATTTTATTGTAAAAGTTTGTGTTATTAAAAAATTAAGACCTATAGAAGAGTTGAAATAATAGCGCAGTGAACACCCATATACTCCCCTCTAGATCAATTGCTAACATTTTGCTGAATTTGCTTTCTCTCTCTCTCACGTACCCATATGTTTTCCCCACTGAATTATTTGAAAATAAGTTGCAGAAATTATGGTGTTTTACCTCTTAATAGTTCAGACTGCATTTTCCTCAGTAAAAGGACTTTCTCCTACATAATTACAATACCATTATCATAGTTAAGAATAACAATAATTTCATAATATCATCTAAAATCTAGTCTGTATTCAACATTCCCCAGTGGTCCCAAGAATTGTCTGTATAGCTGGGTTTTGTGAAGCAGACTCTTACTTAAATTCTAGGAGGCTAAAATAATGTCAGTGTTGGGGGTGGCATGGGTGAAGCATGCAGTTCTCTCAGGAGGAAGTCTTCGAGATGGTTTCATGTGCCAGGATCTTAGCTGGTTCCCTTTTTTGCTTCTTGTTGCCTTCTTGTTTGAAGCACTGAGTACAGACCCCTGGCACTTGATTTCCAACTGAGGGGTCTGTTGATAGCGCCCCCTTGTGGGGTGAGGCAGGGACTCCCCAGTGGTCAAACTCTCTGCTCTTTCCCTCCTCTTTTATGTCATCTTGAAAGCCGAAAGCCCTGATCTGCCTCTTTGTGATTATTTTCATCTGGCTCAAGTCCCTTCAAGGTTCAGGCTTTTGAAACTTAAAAGCCTTTTCTCTGCTTTCATGGTCTGACCATGGCCTGACCCCTTAAACAGAGAGTAGTCTAGGGAGAACAGGACATCAGTTCATCTTTGCTAATATTATCCTGGCTTCTTTGTTGTGTGCAGAAATTAGCACGTATATTTAGCTGTTAGGCCCCAGGATGGCCATACTGATTGTTAAACCATTAAAACTCCTCTGACCTAGACCACTAATCCTATCATCTGAAAAGTCAACTTTTGCTGGTGTATGTTTTCTTCATCTTTCTCATATATACATTTTTAGATGTTTATGAATATAATGAATGCAGTGGCAAATTAGTACTATACAGTGATAAAAAAAGACCACTGTCCCGAGCCTCCTGTGCCCCGGATAGCACCAGCCTCTTCCGCAGGACGCTTCAGACCTCCAGCAGCCAATGGGCGGCCGCCGAGCAGAGCAGGTGGCGCCGGGGCTGTGTGAATCCATCCTGCTGGGTCAGGGCCAAGACTCCCAGCCTGCTAAGTGTCTGGAATATTCCCACGGAGCACGTGTAAATTGGATCATATCACCCTCCCGCTTAAAACCCTTCACTGGCTCCCTGTTTCACTCAGAATTTAAGCGCCAACTGTTTGAGAGACGCCAAGGTCTGGCGCAGCATCGGCTGGATTTAGGGACCAGGGAGAGAGAGGAGGGGAAACCGGATGTGCGATCCAGGATGCGGATTTGGAAGTAGGTGGATATTGGGAAGAGGTACAGACAATGGGACAAATTTTAAAGTACTTTTTAAAAGTAAAAGCAATATGACAAGATTTTTGAAGGTGGTAGGTGGAGTGAAATTCTCTAATCCCTATCACCGGAAGTAACCCACTTTTATCTATGGTATACAAATAAGTTTTCATAAAAATGTTTGTGTAATATATGAGTTCATTCTGCAAATTTTCTACACAGTATATGATGTACATTTTCCCAAGCCAATTCATCAATATTTACAACATCATTCTTTTTTTTTTTTAAGGTATGGAAGAAAATTTATTTAGCTCTGTGACATTTTACTTTCACAATTATATACACTCTTCACACAGGAAGGCCATTTTAGTGTTTCGTAAATTACCTTAACTAAATAAATATTTAGGTTGATTTTATGAAGCTTTCAGACATTCAGTTTGAGACAGTTAATGGTTACCAGGATTTGCATACACTATTCCAATCAAACCAGCAAAATAAACCAAAGAACAACACTTTCTTAACATCCCTAAAAACATAAGAAATTGCAATTTTTGGTCAAGCATTTATACCTATGCTATATTCGTTTTGTTCTCTGATTTTATATATATATTTTTTTCTAAAAATAGTTGACAAATAATCTTTGTGTTAACTCCCCAGCTTAATACCATGAAGTCACGTGTCCTACTTAGGCTATATTTTTATTGTTCAGAGTAGGATGTGCTGCTTAAGCCAGTTATACTCCAGTAACTGTGTGAATGAAAAAAAAAAACAACAGTAAGAGAATTAAGAATAAATAATGCAGCCATTATTTCACTGCTCTTCAGCCAATTTCAGGAAAATCACTTCCAAAAAGCAGCAGTTCTGCCTCACGAATTTGTGTCTAAGCATAAGTGGAAAGAAAAGTGAAATTATGGGAAACCTGTGATGGTTTACTAGAGGTTGTGTGTTTTTCATAGTCCAGCACTGGTGACACCGGGTGATCAAGAGCAAATGAATAGGCTCGCACTTTAAAATGTGCCCTTCAATAAGGATAAAGTATGCAAACGATTAGGTAAGCTCGTGGAGGAACTGACCGAGATACCTGAATTATGAGACGTAGGTTTCCATCTAAATTTTCTACGTAGTGTTTGTTTGTTTGCAGAATATTTATTAAAGTTGTTTAGTGTACACTTTCTCATTTGTCGTTTTGGAAGTCCTTCATTGTAAAGACTGTTCTTTTGTCTGATGACAGACAGCAGCCTGTGCCAGTGATTACTCCACGTCAGATAAATTCAATTTCTTTTTGAGACATAGGTTTCTGTCTATATTTCTGAGGTCATGTGTTTATTATTTATGCAGTGTCTGGTGGACCCTGATGCATGAGCCAATCTGGCAATTTACTTCCCTCAAAATGCTGTGAAATTGAAGAGTGAGATGGTAGTCCGGCTGATCTCAAAGCTTCAGATACATTGGGTTTAGGATGGTCTCTCCTGTTTGGGAACCTTATTAATGGAGCGCGTGGCTGGACTACCGGAACGACCCTGCTCGAAGGCGCCGTCTTACTGACCATCATGACCCCTGAGAAGGGCTACAATGTCGTCCTCAAAGGCTGCATAGCATCCTACTGGATAGATGTATTAAGATTCATCTAGCCAGCTCACTATGAATGGGAATTTGTGTTGTTTCCAGTTTCTGTGGGGGTTTTTTTTTGTTGTCATTATCAACAAAGAAATTTTTGTATATCTTTGGATTTTTGTGCCAGTGAATTTATAGGGTAAAACTTTCAGGGTAGAATTGCTGGGTCAAAGTGTAAGCACGTTTAAAATTTTAATCGGTTCTTCTAAATTGCCAGATAACCAGGTTTTTAGGAGAGGTTATTGACTTCTTCTCTGGTCAAGTTAAGGTCAAGGCGCCAAAGGACAAAGGTCACTCTGAATGCCCCTCCCCTCCCCAAATCAATTCGTAACACAGGTTAGGGCCGTGAAGAAAAGCAACAACTAAGAGAATTCAGCCAGAGCTGCGAGAATTCTAAGCCTTCATAAAGATTCAGGAGGATCAATTATGCCTCCAATCAAAATAAAGATATGCAACGTACATTAATTATGAAAAGTTCTCCATGTATTGTGAAAGTATATATACAACACATAAAAACATAATTCTGTCTTAAATTTACCATAAAACTAACACATTAGCTATGATAAATATTAATTAAACATCCAAATAATAATCTTTCTTGCCTCTCTCAATTTATGAGTGCTTTTGGACGATGGTTTGGATTCCTTCGATCTCTTAATAGCATTTGCCAAGGGCGGTGCCCTTCAGCTGAAGACCCCAGGAATGCACTTGCAGGGGGTCAGGCTGAGGTTATCATTCACTGCGGTGAGAGCAGGAGATGCAGGGGGGAATTGCGGGGCATCGTAGTAAGTGGGTGTTAGAAAGGACTCAATATAGGATTTGGGCTTAGGTTTGGTGACTTGCAGGGAGCTTAAGGAACTGGGGCTTTGCTCTGGCAGGAAGTGGGTGTACTCACGTGGCTGGGCATCTTGATAAATCTCCTGTGAAAGGAGGAAAGACTGGAGCCAGGCTTCAGTTGTGATTGGTAAAGAGGCAGCAGCCCCTCCTACTGGACCGGTAGAGGAATTTGGGTCATTGCGTGGTTTGGACAGTGTTCATAGTTTGTCTGTGTTTAGCCATGCCTGCTTTTGCCTCGCTCCGTTGTGGTCTCAGAGTGGCTTTGTCTGATGAAGCAGTGTCCCCCCCCGCCCCCCGCCCCCGGCAGGAGAGCGTCAAGACCTAGCTGTGAGTACCAGCACATCGGCTCACAGCAGCGTCAATGCCAAGCTGGTAGTGAGGGCCAGGCCAGCCCATAGATGTCGGGATGGCTTCTTTTCTCTTTCTCAGAAGGAAGTTTCCACCGTCTCTGCCTGACACATCCCTACCGGTCCTCCTTCAGTTTCAGTTCTCACCTTAAACCTCATTTCTTAAAGATGGTCTTTCCTAACTCACTCTCCCGAAATAAATAGGTCAGGTCTTTTTGTCACACAGGCCTTAACAACTTCTGCTTTTCCTTTGCAGAGCTTATCACAACTGTGACTGTGTGAATGTACCATGAATTACCCGATATCTGTCCAGCTGGCTTACCTGTAAACTCCACGAGGACAGGGACCACATCTGTCTTGTTCATCGAGGTATCCTCAGTGACTCATACAGCAATGAACTCTCAGTAAGTGCTCAAAATTAGTATTTGACGAGTGAGTACTGAATGAACTATGAGACAGTGAGATTCTTGTGTCTGTATTCCAGGGCTTATAACAGTGCTTGGCATGTGTGTCCTGAATAAATATTTGTGTAATGGGTGGTGATGGGTAATTTGAGGTGTCAACTTGCCTGGGCCACGGGATGCTCAGCTGGTTAAGTACTAGTTGGGGGAGGGGGATGTTTCTGGAAGAGATTAGCATTTGAATGAGTGAACTGAGTAAGGCAGTTGGCCCTCACCAATGTGGACGGGCATTGTCCAATCTGTTGGGGCCCTATACAGGCCAGAACGGTAGAGGGTGATCGGATTAACTCTGTCCGACCATTTGAACTGGGACATGGATTTCACTTCCAGTGTTGGGGCCTTCAGGCCTGGGCTGGAATCTGTGCCTCAGCTCTGTTGCTCTGGGGCCTCTGACTGCAGCACTGGCTTTCCTGGTGTCCAGCTTCCGAACGGCAGGCCACGGACTTCTCAGCCTCCATGGTCACATGAGCCATTACCTACAATAAATCTCTTTATCTGCCTATCTGTCTGTCTGCTATCTGTCTGTCTGCCCACCTACTTACCTGTCTATCTCCTATTGGTTGTATTTGTCTGGAAAACTTTGACCAATACTTGAGTCAGTGACCTAATTCTTTCCCATTCATTTTATTCTGTCTAAGAAGTCATTTCAGTGGCTTCAAAGTTATACCAAATAATTATGTCCAGTGCAAATGTAATTGGTGGCTCAAATATGTAGCATGGGTAGCTGAAAACCATTTACAGAGTATTTGACCTGAATTTCCTCCTCTTTGCCGCCTCACACACCATTTTGTTTTTGGAAAAATCTATCTGAAGCTCTGCATAGTCCCAGATCAAACAAAGGCCCTCAAGAAACCAGTGGTGGCTGTCGGAGCTCTGCACACTTCATTGGAAAGCCATAAACACAATTACTAGGTCGTTAAGGACTGTGAAACAGAGGCTTTGAAGCAACGCGCCCTGAGTTGCCTAGTTGGGCATAAGCAGTGTCTTGCACGTACCGGTGCCTCCCTGTTGGAAGCTACCTAAGAAAAGACAAGGGACTGTGAACCGAAATGTCTTAGGGGCAGGTATCAGGGAATCTGATTTTAAAAAAAGGACCTGCATTGTACTCACAATTCTGATGCCTCCTGAGCAATACGTTGACTGGACTCTCGGAGCCTCAAGTTCCCTGCTGTCAAATCGGGTGTGGAGGATTGATTGCACTGGTGCTTAATTCTTTACCCTTGTATTTGTTTGCTATGGCTGCCTGAACAGTGTCACAAAGTGGGCAGCTTAACCAACAAAAGTGTATTTGTCTGACAGTGCTGGGGGCTATAGATCAAGGTGTTTACAAAGTGGGTTCCTTCTGAGGCTTCGAAGGGAGGGTCTGTTCTGTGCGCCTCTCTCCGTGGCCTGTGCATGGCCTTCTTCTCCCCGTGTCTTCACATCGTCTTTCCTCTGCGCATGTCTGTGTTCAGATTTCCTCTACCTATAAGGACACTCATCATACAGGATTAGGACCCACTCTAACCACCTCGTTGTACCCTCGTTACCTCTGTGAAGACCTGTCTCCAAATGCCACGTTCTGAGAGACTGAGGGTTAAAACGTCAACGTACAGATTTTGGGGAGACACAGTTCAACTAATGACACCCCTGGTGTACCCACAGCCTTTGCAGTTCCCTCTCATAAAAGAGATGGGGTGTTTTTACCTGTCCTTTGAATCTGTACTGGCCTTGTGACTTGCTTCGGCCAGTGAGATATTAGCAGAGGTGATGCAAGCAGAAGTGTGCAGAAGTGTGCCTCTCCACTTTCACCCTGGTTTCTCTGGCAGCTGCCGTGGGAAAATTCCCAGCTGGCCTGCTGGAGGAGGAGAGGCTCGTATTGTGGAGCCAGGTCATCGCAGGAGCCCAGCTGAGGCCATCCTAGATCGGTCAACAGCCAGCCAAACCGCAGGCGCATGAGTGAGCCTAGCCAAGGTCAGTAAACTGCCTAGATGGCCTGCAGTTAGCCGCAGACGTGTGTGCAAGGTGGCAGAATCAGACGAGCCGGGTTCAAGTCAGCCGAATCCCACACAAGTGTTTATTGCTCTGTGCCCTGCATTTTTGTGGGTTTTGTTACATAGCTTTATGGGGGGATATTTTTTTATATGACTTGTGAGGACCTATGAGAGAGGGCATAAGCGTTCAATGAATTGTAACCCTGGTATTATAGTGTTTTACAAACCCCTGAGTGCTATATAGAAATAGTCGCCAATATACAATAACATGCTATGTAATAATGATGATAAGAAGGTTGGAATGGACAAAACTAACAAGCTGGGCACTGGCTATGTTCTACAAATATGAGCCCACATTCATGCACATAAACCGCTGACAGTACTATGTGATACCTACCCTGTGTGGGTTCTTAGGGACCACTGCCGAGAAAATCGAGGCTCAGAGAATCAGTCCGACTCACTCTGGGTCTCACAGCTAGGAAGTGGCAGAGCATTCACCAGAATTTGAGATATTTATGATTTGTCTAACGGGGAAACATGGTATTTTCATAACTCCTCCTTAGGAAGCTATTGACTTTACAAATGAACAGAGACGATCACTTCATCTCTAGAAATCATCGGACTTGGTTTGTAGTTTGAAATGGCCGCAGAAACGATTAGGCCCTCATTCATCCATGCATTCATTCATACATTCATACATTCATTCAGTTACCCACTCATTGAACAAATGATTGGGGCCCACTGTGCATCAGGCACCACATCAGGCATTCTGCTTCTGTCTGCTTTCTTTCTCCTGTTACTCCATGCTTTTTCTCATCAATGCCTCCTCTTTCATTTTGCTCTGTAAATGTTGACAAGAATGGGTAAAAGAAAAAAAAAGCAAAACTCTGCTTGTCAGGGAAAGTCTGTGTAAGATTGATGCTGATGGCCTCCGTCCATCTAGAATGTTAACTGCTGTGAGCACACCTCCACACACCTCCGCTTTGTTTTGTTTTATGTTTCTGAAACACCGTACAGTGTAGTGGTTGAGCGCATGCTGATAAGCATAAATACCCTCTTGCAGCTTTCCAGGTGCCCAAATGGGAAGCTGAAAAGTTCACAACTATTTCCAACTCTTGTCCATCCATCCATCCATTCCTCTGTTGCTTTTTATCATCTGCTATGGGCCAGGCTCCGGGTGGCTTCACTGAACCTGTGCATGGACGCCAGCCATTCTGTCCCAATGACAATGACAATAGCACACAATTCTATGGAGCTTATTGTATGCCCACACTGCCCTGAGTGCTCTACACGTATTGACTCATTTAGTCTTCACGACAGCCCTGTGAGCTAGGTACTGGCCTCACCCCCTTTTGCAGGTGAGGGAACCTTGGCACAGGGGAGTTAGATAACTTTCCAAGGTCACATGGAGGTATGAATGGCTCGGGAGCTGGGATTTGAACTCTGCCAGCTGCACCCAGAATCTGTCTTCTGTTCTGACTCTCAGATCTCTCCTGGCGTCACCGAGGAAGGCCGCACCCTCCCCGGGAGCACTGCTGGTGTGTCCGCACTGCCCCCACTCGGGAGCGCGCTGAGTGGCCACGCTGGTGTGCATGTGAAAGAGGGTGATTTCTTCCAAGTAAAAGCCCTAGCCCAGAGCTTGAGTCCAGCTCCGCCCCCACTCATGGGCTCACCTGTCAATCCCAAACCTTTCTAGTCTCCCCTTTGTGTTGCAGCCAGCCCTCAGCAGAACATCAGTCACTGCTTATCTCCAGACTAGGAGAGCAGAGAGAGGAGGGGGAAAGACATCCAAAGACATCAAGCCTGCTTCCTCATCTGTGAAATGGGAATAAGTTAGATGAACAGTGTGAGCGCAGGTGCTGCCTTTCACGGAGTGCAGTCGTGTTCACTCAGGGTCTTGCCATCTGCACGCTCTCACCTGGCCCTTAAAGCAACACTGTGAGTGAGGCAGGCTGAGAGCCGTTCCGTGACTCGTCTGAAGTCCCACTACTCGTGAGTAGGAGGCAGAGCCTGGATTCAAAGTCAGGCTGTAGAACATCAAGTATTTCACCCTAATACAACACCAGCGGTCCTCACAGGGTCAGTGCAGCCCCGTAGGATTCCTTCCGGGAATCTATGGGGACGATTTTTTGTAGTTACAATGATGGGGAGTCACAAAATTATGACGTTGGCATCATTTTCTTTAGGGGACCAGGCGAACTAGACACTCAGCCTCGTGTGGGGAAGACCTCTCCTGTGTCCTGCTTGACTTTTTGGTGTCCTGCCAGACCTTCGTGTAGGTGAGTAACCCATTTTTTTTTTTAATCCTCAGAGACTGTTTTACATGTAAACATCGAGTATGGTTTTAGCACGATCTGATTTTTCTAGGAATGCAACTTGCAGTATTCTTCGAGGGATGGTTGTAGCTTCTTTTGCTCAAAACTTTATCCGTACCTGTATACCATTTCAGAACACTCACATCACCTATGGCAATGCCGTTCAAGGTATCTGAGGGGCCAGCCCCTCGCCCCCGAATCAGCTTCACTTGTAGTGGTCACGCACACTCTGGTTCTTTGTTTGCGTGCCGGTACCTGGCTGCCTCACTGTGTCTTTGAGCGTTCACGTGGGAAATGGTTTTTTAAAATTTGAATTTATGGGGGTGACACTGGTTAATAAAATCATACAGGCTTCAGGTATATGGTTCTACGGCACATCACCCGTATGTTGTCTTATGCTCACCACCCCGAGTCAAGTCTCCTTCCATCACCATTTATCCCCCCAATACTTTCTACATCCTCCAAGCCCCCATGCAATTGATTTCTGAAAAGTATATATGTATATAGGTTATGTTATCTCTGAATTTCATTTCATGAGAGCGAAGAGCACACCACAGTGTATTTGTTATAAAAGTATGGGTAGTGGATCGTTGCTCCCAATTTTTTCATTCTTTCCCTAAATGGAATTACACATGAACACTTTGCCAGGTGACTTTGCAGTATCTCTCACTGGAGGGGGGCATGGCCATGAGACTCGCTTTGGCCAAAGAAATGTCAGCGGAAGTGGAACCGAGTCAGTTCTGAACCTGGCCCTCAAAAGGCATGCGTTCCGACCAGTTGTCTTGTGCTCCTGCCGTTTGCTGTGAGGAAGCATGCCTCAGGTGGCTGCTGGTCTGCAGAGAATGGGGAGACTCTTGAAACAGAGCTGACCCCAGCCCGAAGCCTGGAACCAGGCTAATGGGTCCAGGATGAGCTCAGCAGAACCACAGCCATAGGCGGACTCATGAGTTAAAAAAAAAAAAAAAGTATTTTCTTCCTTGTAAATCATTGAGATTTTTGAGATTGTTTGTTATATACCAGTAACTGACTGCTACAAGGAGGCCTTGGGTTTGATGAGATTGATTACCACGGTGTTCTACCATTCATTCCTCCTGGAAACAAGGCAGGTTAGCTCAGAATGGACACACACAGAGTGGATGTTTTTTAAGTGGGATTTCTGGTAGCATTAACGAATGGCTAAACGATAGTCTGATGCCATGTTAAAGGGAACGATAGGGGGACACTTTCTGTTCCTTCGGTGCAGGAGTTCTGCAATTTCTGTTAGACCTTCTGACCACCAGGGTAAGTGCCGGTACTTTGGGAGGGGGTGAATCTACAGAGTGAGCAGGTCAGAGATAATTGATGAGTTTTCTTCTTTAAAAGGGGGTCTGGCACCATGGAGATGACAAGCATGATCAGCTTTGCAACTGTGGATTATAATTACCAAGTTAATAACGAGTGTTTTGTGAAAGATTGATGGTGCTTGCTCAATGCAATGTGTCCTTTAAATGCTAAATAATAAGTTAAATGCAAGGAATATGTAAGTTCGATGGCTTATTTATGGGGTAATTATGGGATGTTTTTAGCCTGTAAACTAGGGCATCTGTAGAAACCCAATACTATGGGGAAGAAAGGTCCCTGATTTAGAAATCAGGAGACCTGGATTCTCTGCCACCTGCCAGCTAGTGACCCTGAACAGGTTATGTCATTCCTCTGCACCCCAGTTTCTTCATTTGGAAGACTGGGGAGGGACATAAAAACATCCGTCTTATAGAGTGGTCATGAGGGGTCAGCGTCCACGACACGGTTTTGCACAGTGTCGGGTTCCGCGACTGAGCCACAGTCAGCGGTTACAGATGTTGGCTGGCGTTGCATCACCGTTTTCCAAAGAAGAGGTTCCGCCCCTCTAGTAAGAGATCTCCTACTTTATTTTTTTTAGTGAATAAGTAATTGGTACGATGTGCAATAGAATCTCAATGAATCCTTACTATAAAAACACTTTGGTTGTCCTTCATTGCTGAAACATAATCAGAAACTTGGGAAAATACAGGCAAGAATAAGGGAGAAAATAAAAATCATCCATCCCACCCACCACTGTTAACATTTTAATGTGGACTCCCGGTCCTTTTTTCCTTTTGCCCACGTATAGAATTTCCTTTTTAAAATCTGAAATTGGAATCATGCTGCACATGCTGGTTTGCCACCTGCTTTTGAGATGTTTCCAGTGTCATTAAATATTCTTTCAAAACACACTTTTTAGTGGCTGCAGAGTGGGGCGCCCTCGAAGCCTACTTAGCCCATTCACTTAAATTATACTTTCAGACTTTCCGAAATCTTCATTTCAAATTGGTCTTAAATGGGCCAGGGCTGGGCGTGCAGATTCCTCCCCACCTCCTCCTTCCTCCCCCCACCCCCCAGGTGCACTGTCGAGTAGTTACTCCCAGCTGCCCCCGGTCCTCTGTCAAGTAGTTAATGAGTGTACTGGGCACTTACTCAGTAGGGGAGTGCTCAGTGTAAAGGGTCTCCGTGGTGAGCCATTTTGTAAAAGGGAAGAAGTCATTCAAATACCCTCTCATTTTCTCTGCTGGCTCTGAGGGTGTGTGTGTGTGTGTGTGTGTGTGTGTGTGTGTGTGTGTGTTTAACTGGAGTCTCTCTTAAAGTAAGGCCCATCTACAGGTAAGAACTTGGCCTACTAGCCTTCTTAAACTCCCTTACTTGATGCCAATGAACACTTTTACTCTGAATAACAAGAAATACTTCTTTCTGTGTTACCCATAGTCCTGGCTTATTGTCGCCTACTGGTAGCATTTGAGTTGAGCTTCAGTAATTCGGATGTAACTATTAAAAATTAATAGTTACGTGCTTATTAGAATGTGGATTAAAATATACGACATGATGTGTTTTACATGTATGGTATGGAATATCTATGATATATCTACTATCTATCAAATCAACCTCGAGATTTCATAGATATTACTGCTTAGGATGAGGCAGCATTTATTGAAACACAAAATTCATTTATGTGAAAAACATGGCAAAAAGTCAGAGCTGGAACAGGAGTTTTGATAAATTTGGCAGTTGCCATTTTGGAACTGACCTCTGGTAGCTGCCACTGGGTAAACGTCCTGGTCCAAGCCTCCATCATCTGCCCGGACTTCTAAAGCCCCTCCCACCAGACCCCTCTGCTTTCACTCTTGCCTTGCTCCAACCCATTCTCTGGGCAACAGTCAGAGTGATTTTTTTTTCCAAAACACATCAAAGAACTCTGCTCATTAACACCTGACAAGGGCTTCCCATTGTTCTAGGAGAAGATACATTTCTGTTGTTTAAGCCTCCCTATTGGTGGTAGTTACAGCAGCTTAGCAAACTAATGTACGGGGTAATTTGAACACGTGCAGACTAGGGAAAGTTCCCGTAGGGTGTATTGACCCCTGCTAGTCCAGCCTGGGGAACGGTTGTTATTTTAAAAGAGATCATCAGGTCATACGAGAGTAATGTTTATCACCAAAGAATGTATCCCTCATGGGTGAATTTCATGGGGAATGTGCGGCTTTGGGGTGGGGCTTTCCCTTAAATAACATTAATACATTTCATGTACTCCGGCCCCAAACACAGCAGCGATGGAGTGTGTGTGTGTTTTCAAGACACAGAGAAAGGGTGGGATGGAGAGGACTGAAAAAAAAAGAAAAAGAGAGAGAGAGAGAGAGAGAGAAAGGAAGAAAGGAAGAAAGGAAGGAAGGAAGGAAGGAAGGAAGGAAGGAAGGAAGGAAGGAAGGAAGAAAGAAAGAAAGAAAGAAAGAAAGAAAGAAAGAAAGAAAGAAAGAAAGAAAGAAAACAGACCAGACTCCCTTCTGTCCATGTGTTGCCTTTAATAAGGAAGAGTGACCCAACAGAGATTTCTTATGACTGGATGTCTGTTTGAACTTGACTGGACAGGGATCATCCTTCAGAGCCGTTCCGGGCTGCCTGTAACACTCTCCCTGGAACAGCAACGTCATCAGTAGGAGTTTTGCAGGTCGGACCAATTCTGTTTCCCTCGACAATACGAGCCTCCTCTCTGGACCCAGGTGCTGCTTAAGCAAGTTAGCCATAGAATAATTTAAGGCCTCAGCACTCCGGATCTGGAAATCAGCTAAGGAAATGACAGTCAAGGGCTGATTTATGCCGTATTCGTCTTGGAGGGGGAAAGGGAAGAATAATTGAGCACACGAGTGTTGGGTAAAATTGGTATGAAGGCGTACTGGAGAGGATTGCTTTATTTCCTGAATCTCATACATACTCTTCCCTCATCATCTGGATAATGTTTTGATATCCATTCTGGTTACTGTTAGTAAAAATTTTTTATTCTACGTGTAAAATGCCTCATGCAAGGGCATTAGGGGCCTCTCAAGAGCTATTGATTTACCCATCCATAACCAGCCCATCAATGTATTCACCCACCCATCTATCCATTTACCCACCCATCCGTCCACTCACATACCCACTGATCCACCCACCTCCCCGTCTCCCCACCTATTCATCCGCCTTTTAACATCTTTCTCATCGAGTAATTTCTGTCCGGCCCAGCCCAGTTTGTTTTCCCCTTCGTGTCTGTAATAACTCTTCACTGGTCTCTTTCCTCCAGCCCTTGCCACTTTGCATCTTTTGTCCATCAGGAAGCCTGACTGATCTCTCTATACTTTGTTTCCTCATTTGCAAAGTGAAGGTAACATTTATTTTTCCGGCCCGTTGTGGATGGGATCATCACCATGCAACAGCGGTTCTGTGGGGCTCCCACTCTGTGTGTCGGCCCCCACAGTGGGCACGGGGGCGGGAGGTACAGCAGCAGACAAGGCAGGCAGGGCCTTGCCCTCATGGAGCTCTCAGGCTGGCGGGAGAGATAGGCAGTAACCGCACCCTTCAATAACACGTGTCACAGTTTCAGGGAGACAGGTGCCGAGAAGTGAGGTAGTGATGCCCTCGAAGTGCGAGATGTTGAATGAGTGGTAGTTGTCATGTGAACAGTCGTCAGGATTGTCGTGTCGGTTTCTCTAAAACTTTTCAGTGATTGTAACTACGGAGCACTAAGATGCACCCGCAATGGTGCTGAGCGCCTTAATCTTACAGCAGCCCTGTGAGGCAGGCAGGACTGTTTCTCACTTTAGACGTGGGAGCTGAGGCACCATCTGTCATTGTCTTCAAGGAAGTATCCAAACTCCTCACTCAGGTGCTCAGGGCCTTTCGTGACCTAGCCCTGCCGTCTCTCCGGCATTGTGTTATGCTGACCTTCTGTCTCCTGCCGTTTACTCTCATTCTTCAAGACGCATCTCGGAGGTCACTTTGCCCCTGGGCTCCCACCGTTTCCCTAGCGTGGTTTTCATCATGTGGTACTATCATTGTCCACTCATGTCTGCTGCCTCAGAGAATGTGAGTTCTGTGAGTGTGGGGGTTGTGGCTGTTTTCTCTTTAACCTCAGCATCCAGCCCAGTGCTGGGCGCATAATAGGTGCTCAGTAAATGAATGCCTGAAGATGTTCTGTTTTAATCCTTTGTCTCTCTCTAGGGCAAAGGCTTCTTCTCTGGGAGGTTGTGTAGATCAGAGAGGACTCTCTCTGGGACCCGGTGTGGATTAGGAACCCCAGACAGGTTGTAACTGTGACCTGTCGTGGGCTGTGTGATCCTTAGCTGGTCCCTCCCTGTGCCTCTGCTAGATGGTACAAACAGACACAAGGTCAGTAGGAAAGGATTCTGTGGGACAACAGAGAGTCGCTTTGTAACACTGATAAAAGCACATTTGGTTGGGTCTGAATTTAATGTCTGGATGTGACATGTTTGCCACAGGGGAAGAAAAAAACCCAAATTTTTCAGAATCTGAAATTAGAAGCCAGAAATAGATGAAAGATTCAAAGAAATAAAGTCTCCTTGCTTTGAAAGGGACCCACTCGCCTGACCTTTCTAAATAACAGCCTCTCGGCACCAGCCAAGCGTGCCAAGAGCATAGACTCTGGAACAAACCGTCAGTTTAAATTCCTCTGTGCCACTCAGCAGTATGAGACCTCAAGCACAGTTTTAACCTCTCTGGGCCTCAGTGTTACCATCTGTAAAATGAGAAATAAAAGTTCTTGATTCCTATGCTTGTTGTGAGGGTTAAATTAGAAAGTAATATATGTTGAGTGTCTAGCAGTACCTGCTTCTGTGTTCTTTTAATGTGGCCACCAGAAACTTTCTCATCACAAATGTGGGTGGTGGTACTGGGCGGGATTGCTCAAGCCTGGCGTCTTGGAGGGTGTGGCCTGTGCTGTTGCCTATCTCAATCTGGAGGATACCCAGGGTGCCCGCGCTGCCTGGGTATTCACATGAAGTGCTTGGTTTCTCTGGGATCTTGCTGGGAGGCAATGGGTTTAACTCAGACTTGGCATTCAATTGAGCTTGCCTTGGTGGTGTTTCAAATAGAGGGGCCCCTTTTCCAAAACCTCAATCTGAGGGGCGTGGGTTGAAAACAGGGAGGCAAAAAGCTTAGCTCCCCTGTCCCCCACTCCACAAGGGCTGCCCAGAAACCCAGATGGTGACCCCCAGAGGGATACCTCCAGGACAGATTTGCCTTCTGGGCGCAAATGGTCCTGGCTTCAGGAAAGAGAATCTATTCCAGAGGAAGTCAGAGAGAGTAGATTTTGTTCCTTGGAGGAGTGTTGCCCCAGGCGCTCCCAGGAAAAAACAGAAGCAGCAGATGGGGAATGAATATTGGCCAGGATATGCCGGCTCTCATTCAATTAAAATATCAAACAGGGAAGCAATAGGAACAGGGCATTTAGTGGTGGGCTTCTGACAAAGACCAGGCTGAGCGAGCAGAAAGATCAAAGCAACGTTATTATCACACACGGAAAAGAAATGGCAGTGGTCCCCCCCCCCCACTTCTTACTTCATTTTATGAGTTGATACTGACTGACTTATATTTGACAAGTCTGGTAACCACTTATAGTTGCTAATAAAAGAAACCTTTAAATAACTGTAAAATGTTAGGTACCATTTTCCCTCCTGGGTAAGAACTGGATGGGGGAAAATTTGATTTTTTTTGGTGGTTGTAGTGTTGCCAGTGGAAATTAGGCTGTTCCGCAGGATCACGAGGAAAGCGTCCCAAGGACCCATGCACGGGAGACTGAGGTGTGGCATGATGTATTTGGGTGGAAATGGAAGTTGCCCGCTGGGTTTTCCATTTCCCATCTCTGTCCATCCTGCCATGGAGAAAGTCCAGCTTTGTCCTCAGCAAGGTCAAGGCAAAAGCCAGTGCCCAGAGTTTCTGCTTCATGTTAAATTCCAGTCCAGTCCAGTGTCCGGCCAGCTCAGTGTGTGTTTCCAGCTGCAGTCCACTGCTGTGCGGTGATACTCGGGCTCCGTCCTGGAGCCTGCGTGTGGAGCCCGCATGGTTGTGGGCCGTAGGGCTGCTAAGGCCACGTGGCCATAGAGAGAGTGTATGTGAGTGTACCATGCGAGGGCAGGTAAGGAGAGAGAGAGAGAGACAGAGGGAGAGAGGGAGAGATTGTTTATTCCTCTGGGATTATATTAGCTTGGGCTTGGGGTGGACAAAGTAGCTTTTCAGAAGGACCAATCAACTTCCCAAGCTTTTGCGGCATTTGGATGGGTCTACACCCCCTACTTAGACTGACAGGCCTCTCTGGTCCAGCACCTCCCCTGCACCCCCACCAGTCTGGGTACCGAGGGGGAAAGGGAAGAGTGTTAATCCCCTTGGTGGAGCAATGCTCTAGTCTCCTGGGGTGTAAAGCTGTAGCTTCCAGGTGGAGCGAGTGGGCTTGTGCTCCCTGCTTTATGTTAAGCTCAGTGTCTAAGTCCCTTTGCTTCCCTCTTCTAGCTAAATAGCAACGGCAACAGTAGGGGGTTCGATGCTTCACACCTTCCTCCGGCTTTAAAATTGTGCAAGACTTAAGTCTGTGGTTTTTGTAATAGGTCCTTTATGTGGAGATAAATTGACATTGGGAAAGCTTTCGCGAGCTCTGCCCTACAGAGTGACCTGCAGAAGCAGACTTACCGTGGTGGTGGTGACTGACTACTTCCCATACCCATTTTACTCCTCCTTCCCAATTTTATGTATATATTCTTCTCTCCTCCAGCTTTAAGGGTAGATCTGGATTAGGGGTCAGCAAGCTTTTTCAGAAAGAAAAGCCAGAGAGTAAATATTTTTAGCTTTAGGGGGCATATGTTCTCTGTCACAACTAGCCGTGTGACAACTCTCTGTTGTAGCGGGAAAACAGCCATAGGCAATATGTAAATGAGTGAGTGTGGCTGTGTTCCAATAAAACTTTATAAAATCAGGTAGGATTTAGATTCATCTGTGCCACGGTTTCCTATCTCAGCACTGCTGGCATTTCGGACCAGTGAATTCTTTGTCGTAGGGGCTGGTTTTGTGCATTCTAATACCTTCAGCGTCATCCTTGGCCTCTACCCACTAGACGCCAGTAGCATCCCATCCCCAGTGTGACAACTGAAAGTTTTCCAGACATTGCCAGATGTTCCCGGTGGTCATGTCCTTCGTGACTTGGTTGTGTGACTTGAGCTGGTCCAAATAGACTGATGGGAAAGTCTCTTCTGTTTTTTTTTTTTTTTTTTTTAAATGGGAAGGTCTTATAGTCCGCCATTTGAAAGAGGGTCTGTCTCCTTCCTCTTAGATTTAGGGAAGAAAAATTAGCACCAAGTGCCACCCATAGCCACCTTATAACCATGATGTTAGATAGGACAAGGGTTGCAAGGTCTGGGTGGTTCTTACTAAATGCTATCTTACTGAACATTAAAATGTAGCACAGTGCCCTGAGTGATGTGGTCTAGTTGGTTGGGCATTGTCCAGCAAAGCCAAAGGTTGCTGGTTTGATTCTCGGTTAGGACACATGCCTGGGTTGCTGGTTTGGTCCCCCGTTGGGGAGCCTATGTGAGGCCACTGATGGATGTAGCACAGTATTTTGCAGATGCAGCTATAAGCAAGATAAGCTTGTCAGGAGCCCAACAGAGTAAGTGTAGCCAACTGCAAAGAAGAAATCAATGTGTATTTGACTAAATAGTGTATATAAGCAATGGTTCAGCCTCCCTGCAGGAAAACAAGAGTTTTGGAAGGCAGCTATGCTAACCACTATACCACCAACGCGAAAACAAGAGTTTTGGATGTGAATCCCCTATCTCCTTTAGTTGCCGCAAATAAATAAAACTACCTGGCAACAGTCACTTCTTGTTTTTGAACAAGACACTCCAAGCAGCGAACTGCTTGAGTTTGGTACCAGTGACGGGAATCGAACTTTGGAGGGAGTTGGTACCATGGGTGGTACAGCAAAGGGCCAGCAAGGATCTGGGGCCTTGTTGAGTGGCTGGGTTGACCAGACCCGAAACCCTCCTTACATAAGGACTTGTTGCTGGATGAGATGACGCATTTCCTTACTGTTTTAGATGGGGTTTCTCGGGGCACCCAGGGAGGTAATGTGTCAGGGTGCACAGGATTTCAGCATCTGGACCTCCAGCACGCATATTTGTTTGTAATGGCTGGATGTGTCATGATGCAAGCAGGGCAGCAGGGGCTGTGTCTGGGGACAGATTTGCTCAGCAAGGGTTTTGGGGTTGGGGGGGCACCGACTGGTGTCTCAGCACCTTTATGTTTCCTTTGGCTCCACAAAGGCCGTGGTGACTTTATCTTATTCCCTGGTCCCCTGAAATGTCGTGGGGCATGGCTTCTTTTTCTGGCTGGATTGGGGTCGGACTCCTTTGTGAACTTGCTCAGTGATACAGGCCTTTCAGGGGAGTTTAAATTGCCTGATAGGTTACAGAGAATTTTTTTAATGGTGTCTTCCTGGGACGGAGATTTGATCAGAAAACAGTGGCTGTGTTTGGCCTGATACAGGGGCATCAGGTCCTGAATTGCAAACGTAGTGGCTACAGAGATAACAGGAAACCAATTTTTACTTCATTCAAATCACAGTTTCTCTGAAGATCATGCCCTTGTTGATCCAAGCCTCCCCTGTCCCTCTCCCCCCCTCCCCCCCTCCCCCTCCAGTTCTTGGCTGAAGCTGACATGGTAAAAATGCACGTAGAACAAAAATCAATAAACAGCGAACTTCTAAGATGGTTTTTCACAGCAAGTCACCGAGGGGTGTCAGGAAGGCTGCTGGACTTTGGCCGGCCAGCATCTGCTCCTGAGCTGTTGTGAAAGATTACGGCCTCCGTCCTTTGGGGGGTCACTGTGGGGTTTTCAGCTGAAGTGAGGCATGATGAGACCTGCAGCTTAGAGAGATCGCTGTGGTTGTTGAGGGGAGGATGAACCGCTGTGGTCAGAGTCCAGATACAGAGACAGAGCGTTCCGGGAAGCCGTCACAGCTCTCCGGGCCAGAGATGCTGGTGGCTTAGAGCAGGTGGGGTGGGACTGGCGAGCAAGCTGGAGAGAGGTTTAGGAGACAGAAGAGAGCAGATTAGTGCGAGTCTGTGTCTGGGGAAGGTGGCAGCCCTTTCCCATAATGTCTTCCTTATGTTAAATTAGATGCAGGTGTCTCTGAGTCTTGGCAAGTGGGGCTGTAATTTTCCCGTGTCCCCCACCCACCACCCCTTACCTGATAAGGCTCTGTCATCTGCTCTGGTCTCGCTGCCCACTTTTCACTTTACTTTCCAGGCTGCTGGAGCCAGCATAAAATAAATAGCCCCTATTTCCCACCTTGCCAGCTTTCCTTCTGCCTTGCCCACCCTGCTGTGCCTAGTGAGAGCTGGCTCCAGTGCCAGCTTCTGAACCAGCATTATTGTCAAGGAACGTGGAAGCAGCCGGGCCAGGGAGCAGGGGGCGGGGATGTACATTCCATTTGCCATCTGTGGCTCAAGTGAGAGCTGTGCTGATGAGCGCCAGGGCCGTTTCTCTGTGATTCCAGGAAATGCGTGTCAGCTGAGCTGGCTCACGTGGGTGTCCAAGAGGGTCACTGTCCTCTCTGAGAATGGGTTGGGAGACTGACTTGGGATGAAGGGCCAGTGATAGGGCTATAGAGGAATGTTTTGTCCCCAAACCTAACTCCACTGCCAGGCCTTATTGGACATGAAATGTTGCCGTTACTGTGCTCACAACTCAAGAATGGTGCCAGCCTTTGGCCACACATATTGTCATTTTTAAAAATCACTCTGTTGGGCATTTTAACCAAAAGCACTTTATCTGAAGTTTGGATCTTAAGATTTCCAAAAATTTAAAGAGATCGGAAGGGTAATCTATTTGACAATTATTTATTCCTGGAGAATTCCTCTTTTTCTCTGAGTAAAGCCCACCCCATCCCAGTTCCACACTTTAATCATGAGGGCACCAGGAGAGCTGTCGGTGCAGTGAGACTCAGCCCTTGGCCTTAAACAGTTGGTCCAGGGGTACGTTCCAGACCCGCGCTGGGCCCATTGGGATGCTTTCCTGGAACTCTGGACTGAGAATAGAGAAAAGTACGTTTCTAGTGACTGAGATGGCTGTTTTTCTCTCATGAAGACAGGGGAGAGAGAAAAAACTGGCCAGCGGGGAGAGAGAGAGAGACAGAGACAGACACAGACTGTCCCTGGTCCAGCTATCTCCTGTTCTTCTAGTTCCAGGACCCCCTCCCCATTCTTATGATAAACTTGCCCTTTTTGCCTATGCTTGGTCGAGGCGAATGTCTTTTATGTGGGTGAGAGGGAAAACAAATCTCTGCCTGCTGACTCACAACCCTTTGAAGGGTTAAAGAAAAAGTTTGTCTGAATTCTCGGTCCTGGAAGTTCTTTTGGTGTTTACAGGGCCACCCTGAAAAGAAACCGTGTGCGCATGAACAGCCACTCCCCACTCTTACCTGCAGTAGCTTTAGCAACTGCCAATCTAGCCTTCTGCACCTGCAGGTCTGCCTGTTCCGGACATTTCTCTCATACAAACGGAATCATACATTATGTGGTCTTCTGTGTCTGGCGTCTTTCCCTTAGCATGGTGTATTCAAGTTCGCCCATGTTGTAGCAGGTGTCAGGACTTCATTCCATTTATGGCTGAATCACATTCCACTGAATGCATAGACCGCAGTGTGTTTATCCATTCATCAGTTGATGGACATCTGGTTTGTTTCTGCCTTTTGGTTATTGTGACTAGTGCTGCTCTGAACATTTAAAATACCAGGTCAAAGCATGCCGCTCCTACACTCAGACTCTCCCATGGCTTCTAAGCTCCGAATAAAATCATAAGCTCTCTCGCTGTGGCCCGAGCCTGGCTCCTGCCCAGCCTGGCTCCTGCCCAGCCTGGCTCCTGCCTCGCTCTGACTCCCCTGGCCTTGCTCTTCTCTGGACACATTGTGCTTGGAACGTCCTTTCCCCAGGCGTTTCCAGGGCACTCTCCCTTACTGCATGAACATCTCTGATCAAATGCCTCCTTCTCAGAGAAGCTCTCTCTTCCGTCACTCCTGACCCCGATGTGTCCTTCTTCATAGGATTTTCCGTAAGTGATGCCGCATCACTCACGTGTTCATCTTTTTCGCTTTTACTCCTAGAAGGTAAATTCTCTGACAGGTGAGACTGCTACTGATGTATCCCCTGTGCCTTGCACATATTAGAAACTCAGCAAATGTTTGTTGGATGAATGAATGTACGGATGAAAAAACAGGACTTGTTGCTCATCACATCACCTCCTTTGTTTGACAGATGAGAAGCTGAGGCCCAGGAAGCAAAAGGGCCTACTCAACATGGCCAGTTAGGTCTCCCGATTCTAGTCCAGTGTTTGCTTGCTGGGTAGTTTATGTTAATTCTAGCTGACCCTGCTTGGGACTACTTTCTGCTAAACAAACAAGCAAATCAAAATCTCAAACAACTTCAGACTGGACACCTCTCATATTTTACTTACCTCTCCAGCCACCTCTCCCATCATTCCCCAGCACACGCCTTCCCTTCCCACCTTCCTGAAGGACTCACAGGTGTGTGAGCACTGGACGTTCCCTCAGCCTCTGCGCCTTTGCGTATGCTGTTCCCTTGGTCTAAAACTCTCTTCCCAACACCACCTCCTGTGGATCATCAACTTGTGCTCATTTCCTTAAAATTTTTTAAACATGTATTGATTTTGAGAAAGAGAGAGAGAAAGAGAAATATCATTTTGTTGTTCCACTTATTTATACATTCATTGGTTGATTCTTATATGTGCCCTGACCAAGGATCAAACCCGTAACCTTGGTGCATTGGCATGGCACTCCAACCCACTGAACTGCTTGGCCAGGGCAACTTGTACTCCTTTTCATGACCCAGGCAGCCTTGTAGCCCCTTAGGAATCCTTCCCGGCCAGTCTCTTTCAGCCAGACCGAATGAGATGCCTCTGCATGATGTTCTCAAAGGCCTTGTTACGACCACATCACTTATTGGGATGGACTGGGTCTCCTCCAGATTGTAGATTCCATGAAGTCTGCATGACAGGGTTATTCCTCTCATCCTCAGGGCTTTGTCCCCAGTGCCCTGCATGGTGTCGGGCATAACAAAGGCACTCAACAACCATGTCCTTATGTGTGTTTCTCTGCTTTGGTTGAAGGAGGCAAATTTGGTGCAGCAGACACCCACAGCCCTCCTACTTTTCACTGTGCTCTGGCCAACTTCCAATGTCTGTGTCGGGGCTGGAACTGCCAGAGTTCAAACTGCCCGTGAGTGGCAGGCCAGAGTGTCGAGGAGTTAGTACTGACTCCTGCTGGAGCCCTTGACCCATGACTCGGGAGTGGCTGTATAAATATTCCAGCTCCTTGTTCCTGGGGGCTTATGCCAGCTGAGAGTTTGCCATGGGATTAAGCTCCTATTGCCCTCATGGTAGCTTGCTTAATAGCGCACCCATTACTCGCTGCATCTTCCTTCTCTGCTGGTGTTTCCTCCACTCCCTAAGCATGCTAATTTCACTCAATTCCTCGCCCCGTCCGGTGGAACTGTCAGAATGCCAGAGGCTCCAGCATGCGTGGGTCCCTTTATTCTTCAAGACCACAATGACACCAGCCTGAATGAATCAGCCTACCAAACAAACTCATAAATGCCAATTAGTCATATTGATGAGCAATGTTTATAGGTTCCTGCAGATCAATTCATAAATGTTATAAATTGCAACAATTTCTGAATAATGCCCTGTGACTAATGGCTCTGTTGTAGTGGATTTTGTCACTTTGTTGAGTACCTAATCGTCCTCAGCCTTACTGAGTGTTTCTGTGACCTGCGACAACAGGACAATGACTCAAAGCCCTGCAGCTTCAAGGTCAAAGAGCCAGAATTTCTAGCTTCTATTCTGGGTGATGGGGTTGCTGGTATTTCACTTTTGGAACTAACTAGTGGTCTAGGCTTTTTTCGGCAGTGGAGAGTTGTCCTTTTTCACTGATTTGAGGAATTGAGTGTTGTGGCACTCCGCCTGTTGTTTCAGAGGCTCATTCATTCATTCACTCAACAAATGTTTATGGAGCACTTTCTGTGTGCCCAACACTGTGTGAATCCTGGGAATGTAGTGGTGTGCTGGTCAGGGCAGGCTAGGTTGTGCTGCAGTAACAAGTTAAATGTGAAATCCCAGATGCTTAACAAATCTTATTTTTATTCCTCATTCACACTACACATTCAGTGTGCATCAAGAGAGGGTATTCCTCCATACAGCCACTCAGGGCCTCAGGCTGACGGACCATTGCCAAGCACTGCAGTAGGGGGATCGACGCTTGGAGAATTGAAGTAAAGCCAGTTTTGCTCTACTTCAGCCCCAAACTGACCTATAGGACTTCTGTACCTCAGCCCATGAGCCGTAATTAGTCACATGGGCCCAGTTAGCTGCAAAAGAGGCTGAGAAATGTGGAGGGAGCACATGGAATGTTTGGTATGCTTACCTGTCCTGAGAGAACTTGTATTACAGCTTGCATTGAAGGAGAAGGCAGGGATCAAACAAGTTGTTGCATAAATAATTGTTGAATAATAATTGGAATGAAGGCTGCAAAAGAGAAGCCGGGAAGCTATGAGAGTGTAAAACAGGAGACCTTCTTGGTGGTCTGGGTTGCCTTCCCTAGAGAAGGGTTCTTTTGGCTGAGCCCTGGGGGGTGAATAGGAGCTGGAAAGAGAGGGAATGAGGCCCCCAGCTGTCTCTCAGACACAGATCACCTCAGATTACACTCTCAGGAGTTTACAGTGTAGCTTGAGAGATAAGAACTATAAAGAGATAATGATACCAGTTAGCAGCCAATGACAGCCTACATGGTTGAGCACGTGGTATGCTGAGTGCTTTCCGTGAATTATCTCCCTCAATTCACCCTCACAACAGGTTTAGAAACACACCGCCCAGGATGTGTCTAGGCAAGACTTGAACCGTGAAGTTCATGCTCTTTACCAGTGTGTGCTGCTCCCTCTGGGTGGTTGCCTAGTGACTGACCGGCTTAGCTCAGAGCTCAGTGAGTGCCAGGGTGTTGGAGAAAGAGCCCTCATGCATAGGCTGATCTTCCTCTGCCTCTCTAATAAGTTGCTGAACCTACCAGGACCTCACTTCACCATTAAATTGAGAGCATTTGGCTGGATTAGAGCTTTTCAGAAATGTTTTAATGTGTGGAATATGTTAAAAATGCACTCAGAGAGAGAATGAGAATCCAATTGGTCATTCATTGACCAGAAAAAGGGATTTGCTCTGTTTGGATCATGTGTCCAGCTCTGGTCCAATCAGCTGTGATTGTGGAGACGGAGCACCTAGATCAAATATGGCTGCCTAGAACTGCCCTCCCAAACTGGGGGCTCCTTCTCAGATGAGGGATGTGTGGCAAGAGAGGAGCTCTAAAGTGTGCCTGCTACTCCCAACCCTTGGGAGAGTTAAGTGTGGATAGGGAACATTAGCCAAGGCGACAGAGGGCTGAGTAGAGGCAAAGTGGAGGTCTGAGATTGACTAGAGTCTTAGAATCATCCTTTAATCAGAAGGGTTGAACTTGAAAGGAACCTTAGTAATCATTCAGGTGAGCCCACTCCCTTTTGGGGCAACAGGCCCGGTCAGGGAGTTGTTTGGTAGCACATGTCGGAGTGGAAAGCAGGAGCCGCTGGCTGTGGAGTTACCACAATGCTCTCTCTTCTTCTGTTCTTGCTGCCCTTCCTGACTCCTTTTAAAAAGGGAGCCCTTAAAGAAATTCCCCTGAGGTCAACTTCTGCTTTCGAGGGACTCCAGGAAGACTCTGGCCATTTCCCACAGGGCAATCCAAGGTGCCAGGTTTGAGCCACGTTGCTTTTTTCTTTGTCATCTTCCTCTTCTGCCTTCTTCTCTTCTTTCCCTTCTTCCCTCTCTTCCAATGGAAGCCTACTTCACACACTGACTTTTTATTTTAATAATACATTAGCCACATCGATACATGCCGACACATACAATTGTGTACCATAGCATTATTTTAAATGATTACATTTCCTGGCACGGCAGACTGTGATTTGTACAATAGATCCCCTTCATGTAGACACTTAGGTTGTTTCCATTCCCACAACTTTGTATTAAAAAGTGCTTTGATGAGCATCCTTGGGGCTAATTCATCACGAGAATACATTTTAGAACAGGAATTGCTGGTCAAAGGGTTGGTGCTTATGTATAGGCATACTTTCTAAAAGAAGACACTCGGTATCACAACTTCATTACCCAGAGCTGGTAAATTCTTCAGCATTTGGACAGAGCCATTGGGTGCTTCTCGCACTATGGCCTACCCACTGTGGCTTAATCCCAGGCAGATGTTGCTAAAAGGTCAGGGGTCGGTGGAGCCACGTCCTTCTCAACAGGCAGGAACCAGAACGTAGTCATTCACAACCTTACACCATCATACACAGAGAGACCTGGGTCCAGGGAAAATGGGTTATTTATGGCTCGACACTTCTCGTGGCCCTAGGTACATTTTGCAATGCAGTTCATCTTCTGGACCCACACCTGGACTCTTCTAAATACCGTCTGAAGCATGAGCTGGAGGTCAAGTGCAACACAGATTTTATTTCTCTGGGCTTGAGATGTTCATAGACTAGGTTGGCTTTTGCTTTTGTAGCCTTGGGTTTGTGGCTGCCAGGAAGGTAAAAGGCCCGTGAAAGGTGAACCGTGAGATGCTGTCTCCACACCCAGGCCCCTGGGAGCCACTGTTTGCAGTTGTATGTCCAGACTTCAAAGTGGCAGAGAGATACTGGTAACAGGTGGAAGGAGGACTTCCCATGTCACAATTGAGACTGGTAGCTTTCGTAGAGAGCCTCCACCTCCTAATGAATGAATGGATCAAAATTCAATGAATTCAACCAGTACATATGGAGTGCTTAGGAGCCAGGCACTGAGAATGCAGTGGTCGGGAAGTACTGCAGAGAAGTCCCCCCAGGGAACAGACTCGGGGCAGCGATGGCCCTGCCGCAGGCTTATTAGGGAGTGCTCTGAGATCAGTCTCTTCGGGGGGAGGGACCGCAGCAGGAACAGGCAGAGGGGGAAGTCGAGCTGTGACGGAGTTGAAACGGGGCCTTCAGCCATCCCAGGGGAGCGTTCTGAAACTGGGCGACCCTTTCGGGCTGTCCCCGGTTGGGAGTGGGAGGACCATCAGTCATTAGACGTGGGCAGCCCTGGGAAATGCCTCTGAATGAAACAGCTCTTTTCAGCTGAGGCCATCCCTGTGGGGACCGAGCAATGGGGGGAATGAGTCCATCGGTCCTGGAGGAGACGCTGGGTGTTGCAACTGCGTCTAACAGCCCCCATGGAGCTCACAGGGTAGGGAAGGGTGTGTGTCTTGGTTGGGGTTCACCACCAAGCAGAGCCTGAGACAAGACTCGGGCAGAGGTAGTTTATTCGGGCGATGACCTCAGGAAGCAAGACTGAGAGAATGAGAAGGATGAGGCAGAGATGGGCAAAGAGATTATAAAGGGCATGTTTCTGGGCAGGTCAACATTGCAGGCAACCCCGGAGGAGCCATGGAGGACACACTTCAGGACGTCGTCTTGAAGGACAGGAGATAGGTACTCCCTGCCTTCTAGCCCCCACTGGTTGAGGGTTGCCCCTGGGGGTGTGAGCCCCTCCGTACTTCTAGAATGCAACTGTGAAGCCTCTTCCTGTGGTTTTGAGCGGGCATTTGGTGTGTGATATTGTCTGTGGTTGTGGACTTGTCCCCAACAGATACAGCTGGGATCTGAGGTGGGTCCAGGTGATGTGGCACGGGTCCTCGCTTGTTAAGGAAAGACAAGAGTCTGCCACAGAACTAATGAGGAAATGAATCTTGTTTGTGGTAATAGCTCTTAAAAGCTTATCTAATCTGGCCTGATCCCTCTGTAACCCTTTAATGAAGGTCCCACTTTAGAAAATTACAATCTCTCCTCTTAAAACTAACCAACTAGCTGACTAACTAACTGTGTATTGAGCACTGACGTGTGTCAGGCATTGTACTAGGGCTGTCAAAGTCCTTCTAAGAGTTCTTCCTCTCTCCTCCTACTTTCCTCAAGTCCCCCAGTCCCATCTGGCTTCCGACCTTCCTTCTCAGATTCCAGTAGGTGACCTCGGCTTCTACTTTGCTTCACAGATAGGGGCCATCACACCTGAATTCCTTCAGGTGACGCCTTCCACCTTTAAAACGTCCTCACTGCCATTTCTTCTGTCCTTCTAGCCTTGGAGGTAGAATTCTTTTTCTTTTTTTCTGCAAGCAGCCCCACCTTTGTTCATCACGCCCCTAGGCCCTGCCTTCCCAAGAAGCTTTCCCTCTCTATAGCATCTGTGATCTCTGCCTCTTCACAGATGCTTACCTC